>CAOKZL010002539.1:0-187228 GCA_948472985.1 Iguana delicatissima
CGTGTGCCCGCTGCCTCCGGATCCGGTCTTGGTTGTGGGGGGCAGCTGGGAAGAGAGAGAGAGGTTGAGAGAGAGCCTCTCCCTCACTTGGCATGCCCCCTGGCACTCTCCGTGAGCCCCCTGCAACACGCGGCCACTGTGCCCACTTTCCTTTTTGCCAAAGTTTGAGAACTTTTGTTTTGGACTTCCGCCCGGCCATGAAGCCCTGGAAACGGCCGGCCTCTGCCTCCTCTTTTTGGAGGAGGGGGGGTTCGTAGGGGGTGGAATGGCCCCCCCTGGCCCCCTTTCTGACTGTAGCAGCTTCCCCTTGTTTGGGTGCCTGTGACGGGCACCATCCTAAGAGAGAAGGTAGAGGTAAACTTTCACCTGGCTTTTTAAACCCCATCTTGGGGAAAATGGGGCAGAGAGATTGAGGCTACCAAGTTCTCTTCTATTTCGGCTGGCTATTTTGGAGCACTAACCCTCCAAAAACATGGCAACCAGAGAGGTTTACACAACCACAGACACCCACACACACCACCTAACACTTCTTTTTTGTGCTTGGCTTTGGAAATAGGAAAGTAAATAGCTTCAGCTCTTGGATTGCAGTGGGCTCGACTGTTTTGGCACATGCAGGCACCGCGTAGCCCGTTTCCAGCCATAGTTAGACTCCATCTCCCATCATCCCCCATCCTTTGCCTGTTGCTGGACAATGGGAACTAAAGTCAAGCCACCTCTGGAGATGGGGCCTTCAAAACCCCATCTCTGGTTTATATTATGCAGTTAGATAATTGTCCTGCCTCATATTAGTTGTGATGTTCCATATAGTTAGAACTGGGTCTTGGGTGGTACAAATATTTGGGATAAAAGATCTTACCATTGCTTACGTTTACATTGCTTTTAATCCTCTTCATAGTTTGATTATATTTTGACTTCTGTATAGTAGGAACTTTTATAACGCGATCTGTTCTAACCCGTGTAAGGTGCTATAGGTCCTGGGATGATGGTAATGGTGAATGGACTGATAGCTCACCTTCGCTACACGGCATCTGAGAGGGGGGCCAATGTGCGTGGTTCTCCTCACCCCAGCTTTTTTCTTCACAACAGCCCTGTGAGGTAGATTCAGCTGAACACCACTGAGCGAGCCAACATCACCCGAGTTTCATCCGCAAGCAGGATTCAAACTCAAATAATCTCTAATAAGCTCCAAGGTGGCTCTCCCTCCTCCCTGCTTTATTCTCACCACAATCCTGCGAGGTTGGCCAGGCTGAGGAAAAGGTCCCTTGCCAAGAGTGTCTGGATCTATCATGTTCCCTCTCAGTCTTTCCTAAGCTAAATATCCCCAGCTGCCCTAGTCACCCCTCATGGGACTTCATGGCTTCCAGGCCTTCAACCTTCTCTGGAACTACTCCAGCTTGTCCTTCCTGAATTGAGGTGCCCAGTACTGTGATAAATTAATCAGGTAAAGCAACGGGGATGCAGGAGTGATTGCTATCCCCTCCCATTAAAAAGGTAATCTGTCCAGGTTTATACAATGAGCAAGCTTCACAGAACTCAGAATTTATCTATTCATAGGGCTGAATTGGACTTTCTTGTTTGTTCAAAGGAGGAAAAAGGAAATACCAAATTGCTTTCCCAGACTTGCTTGGTAAGATGAGGATGGAGGGACACACCTCCATTGACAGGCCATGCCAAAAAATTAACACCTTGCTTAATGGCTTGAGTTGCTAGGTATGGCAGAGGAGAGTGCCTCTGGGCATATACAGAGCGCGCACACTTCATACCTCATCAAGCAGTCCTGCCAAGGAGCAACACAGCTGGTCTTTTCTTTCTTTTCTTGATGCTGCTGTTGTTGCCGTAAGTTCCAAAGCATTTGGGGGAGATGCTTCACCCAGTTGCTCAGAATACAGATTTCGAGGCCTTGCGTGAGTCTGTGACTCTCTTCCTGGAAAGCAAGGAGGCAAAGCTGAACGTGCTGCGTTATTTTCATAGCTGATACCTGTTGCAAAATCAGCAGCAGGATAATGATTTGGGGAGTTCCCATACCTATAAACTCTTTCCTTGTTATGGTATTCAGTCCCAGGGAAGGGAATCCCACAACTTGGGAGCAGTCACTGAGAAGGCACTGTCTCTGGCGTCCTCACCAAACGTCCCTGAGATGGGCGTGGGAATGAGAGAAAGGCTTCCCCAAGGGACTTAATGTCTGGGCTGGCTCGTATCAGCTTGTTGACCTAGAGGGGTGGGATGCAGAAGAGGGTCTCACCTTGGACACCCTAGGTCTCAGGGAGGGATCTATAGGGAGAGTATGGAGCTGGTTCGGGCTTTGAACGTCATCACCTTGGGTGTAGTTCCAGGCTACTTCTGTTGCGTCCTCTCACTTTGGCGCCCAGCCTGTCTTTTGTCACTCGGGTTTCTCCGAGGAAACAAATGGCTTTTGCAGAATCCTGCTCAGAACAACAGCTCATCCCAGGTGGATTAGTGACAAGGATTTGTGTCTGCTAATAACTCAGCTGTTTTTTCCAGAGGGGTGGGTTCTTTTGCTGGAGGGAAAAAACTTGGAGAGACAATGTCACGCCAATTAGAAGCACGTTTGTTGCGCTGAAAGGGGAGGGCTGGAAGTCCTTCTGCCCTCCCCTGCATTGAGATGGATCCCATACAGCTGGTGCAAAAAGCCAAAAAGTTGTCAGAATGAGCCCTGAGGCAAGAAGTCTCTGCCAGACTAGCTCACCTCACAAGTTGGAGGCTCGGGGAAAAGGAAGTGAAATGCAACACCAGCCGTACTGCAAAGCGAGCATGCCCACAGCACGGCTTCCTATGGCTACCTGGAGTTCAGAAGGTTATATTATATTTCCAAGCAAATGATTCCCATTAACCTGTGATGGCGTTTAGGGGAAAAGGTTTAAACTTGATATATTTCAGAAACCTTCTTAAAGGTAACTTTGAAGGGTAACTCAATGACATTACTACCTTTCCTTCTAGTTGCATTTTTGTGAGAATGTCACTTGGCTACACCCTTGTTCCCAAAGGAGTCCGCACTGCAGGTTACGGCGTTTGCTCATACCGCGTTCATTCCAGGCTGTACGGGAATGTAGAATAAAGCCTCCATTTGTGCCACTGGAAAACACATCAGAAGACTGAGGGCCCAGATCCTGGCTGTGCTGAGTCTCTGAGGGAGTCAAAATGCTGCTGCATCTGTGAAAAGAAAGAAATTCCATGTTAGGAGGAGCAATTAGGAAAGAAGGTGGAAGATTGAACGGCAAACATGGTTGAGCCAATACAGAAATCTCTGGTGAGGCCACAGCCTGGACCCTGTGGGCAGTCTCAGATTCTGCCCCTCAAAATGAGGGAAGGAAGGAAAGAAGAAGGCAGACAGGCACGCAGACAGATTGAGATTGTGCAGATCAGGGCTGACTCAAACATTTTGCCGCCAGAAGAAATGGGGAAGGGCGAGACAAGGGGGCACTGCCTGCCCTCCCCATCCCACGTGCAGAGGCAGACTGGACGGGCGCATGGGCCTTCTTGGCCATATCCAATCCCTCCCGTGCTGCGGGTGAAGAAGCAGCAGTTCTTTGGGTCACAGCCTTTCTGCTTTGCTCTTGGCCCCTGGGGGACCATTGCTGGAGAGAGGAGCTTGTTTTCTGCTGATCTAGAAACCAGAACACAAGCCAGCGGGTTCCAATGGCAAGAAAAGAGATTCGGCATAAACACTGGGAAGAACTTTCTTGCTGCAATAACTGTTTGAAAGTGGAACAGGCTGCCTTGGGGATGGAGGGTGGGGGATAGGTGGCCTCTCCTTTTTAGAGGTTGGGTGGGAATCTGTTAGAAGCACTGTCCTTGCGGATTCCTGCAGGGCACGAGGTTGGGCTAGATGCAGTGGGGGGAGGGTCTCTTCCAACTCTAGGATTCTATAATTCTCAGAGCCATGAAAACGGCCACATTTGGGGGCCACCCATAAAATAAAAGCTGTGTTGGCAGGGGGAGAGAAGCCAGGTCTCTGGAAAGTGGGGCACACATGCCCAGAGGTGTGTGTGCCGTTTCGTTCCCTCTTTCCCCATCCCTGACATTGTCTCCCTGCTGAGATTAAAGCCCTGGCTATTCTTGCCATGGGCGGACACTGCTGGGAACCTAGATTCGCCTAAAACCTCTTAATCTGCATTGTGCTCCATATGCTCTTTGAGAGCTTCTCTGAGTCTTAAATTGTGGCTGGCAAAGCAGATTGTCTGGCAGAAATAGACCTGGCCCGGGGGAAGCTTTGTTACGTATTTCCCTGGGCCGAGAGGAGACGGCCAACTTGCCACCCCAGCCAGAAAGAGGAGACATACGGGCCACAGGCCTCTTCATGACAGAAACGTGACTGGATTTATTTTTAAACTCTGGAGAGGCAGCCCAGCTGCAAAGTTCCCTTGCTTTGTAGTTTGGGACAGAATTAGGAAATTAATCCAGCCCCCTCCTAACAAGACTGCCCCAAAAAACCCCTCTTAAATAGCTTTAATTTCTTTTTAAAGCTGCAAAGGAGATAAGGAATCTTTGAAATTCTGTGGGGAGGCTGTGGAGTTCTAACCCTTCTCTGGAGTCACAGCCAATTTTCTAATTTTCTCTGCCCTGTTAAGTTTATTTATGACCATAAAAAGAAATCCATGCAGGCAGAAAAAAGGAAGATAAGGAAGGGAGGGGGGAACCAGCAAGCGTACTTACCAAACAAACATTGCAGTCAAGTCTAGCTCTGCCCAAACGATTACATGCTAATATTCCCTTAATTGCCTGCCATGCACGTTAAAGAGCTGAAGCAGCAATTAGTGCCCTTTGGGATGGGAAGCTGCATTATGGGGAGTCTCTGGAAGGGACTGGAGCCATGGGGCAAGACTGTGGGGAAAGGGAGAAAAAAGGGAGGTGGGAAATCTATTTGTTTTGCTTTCTTACACATTTGGATTTTTGCTTCACTTGTGGTTTAGGAAGCAGAGACAGCGGCCATCCCGCGGGCAGTTAAAAAGGGACTGGCTACATTTGTGGAGGATGCTGGGACTATCAGTAGCTTCTGGTCTAGGTAGCTTTGCATCTCCTTCCATCTCAGTGAGACGGCAGGCGCACTCGCCTCCACGTCTCAAAGGTTTGAAGTAACTGTTTGGCACTGTGAAGAGGACGGGGGACTCAGCCAGGCTGCCTTGGGGCTGGCCCAAAATACCTCTTTGCACGTGCCTCTCCGCATTTGCATTCTCTGGCTTTTCGGTCCTTTGCACACCTGGTCTCCATTCAAGCTCATCTCCTCTGTGCTGTCTTCGTGGCTCCTGCTCTGACTCGTCCTTCTGCTGCGTATGTGTGACTTCAAGCCCCCTGTCAACTTATGGAGACCCCCATTGATCCCACAGGGTCTTCTTAGGCAAGGAATCCTCAGAGGTGGTTCTGCCAGCTCCTTCCTCTCTACTAGAGCCTCTAGTACCTGGTATTTGTTGGTAGATTCCCATCCAAGGACTAACCAGGACTGACTCTGCTTAGCTTCCAAGATCAGAGGAAATCTGGAGCTCTAGCATGCTCCCTCCTGTCTCAGCAGCCGGCATGGCCCGCTGGGTAGAGGAGGATGGGAGCCGCAGTCCCACTGCAAACGACTGGCAATCAGGGCTCCTCCCTTATGCACCCCATTGCTAAACACACAGCTGAAAGCCCCACTGCTGTATTCAAAGTGAGGAGGGACTGCTGTGCTGCAGTTCCTCTCCACCTCCTGCTGTCTTCCTCTGAACTCAGCCGGCAAGTGCAGCCCTTTGCGAAGAGTCTCCCACCCTTTGGGCCAACCCAAGACTCACAGTTAGTTATGCTGGTAACACAGAAAGATATATGCCAGTGATGTGCGTACATACTGTAGCTATGCTAACTCTGGCCGGCAGCCAGTCCCGGTTTTCCAGGGTCTTGGGATGGAGTCCTTTCCCAGCCTTGCAAGGAGAGGGTTCAAATCTGCAGCTCTTTGCATGCTGAGGATCACTTGCACCAGCTCTCTTTCTTCTTCCAGGTGAGGTCTGTCCAAAGCAGAACAGAGTGGGACTGTTACTTCCCTCAATGTAGACAATAAAAGGTGCCGCATCAAGCACCAAACACAGTTGCTCACATCTTGTCATTCAAAGACCGACCGGGTCAGAGAGAAATAAAGGGGGTAAGGAACATTTAGTCGGATGGGATGAAGAGAATGCAATCTAATCAACACCCTTCTACCCAGGAGGCCGGTGCAGAGTGGAGGGTGAGCCCCAGTTTGGAAAGGAAGGAGGTTAACTAAGTCAGTACACAGACCCCAGTGGAGCAACAAACCCTTGGGAATTCTAGCAAGCCGGTGCTCTCTAAGCTGAGGCAGAGATTTGCACAGAGCCCAGGACTCAGCCCTTAAAACTGGAGAATTCATACCGTTGCCTCCTGCTGGAGATGAGCCACGAAAACTAGAGAGACTCAGAACCGGGCTTGGAGACCGAGGGGCCAGTCCTACTTGATGTCGCAGAATGCTCCCCATCTTTCTAGCAGCTCAAGGTGGGGTATATCACTAGGAGACGGGAGTAAAATGGAAGGGTGGCTGAAGATTAAACTTGCTGTTCCTTTCTGATTCCAAAGACTGCATAACACCAAGCATGGGGCAGGCATGGGGCAACTCTCTCGGACTGTCCAAAGGGATTTTTGGGGGTTGCTAAAGGAACTGCAGTGAAAAACCTGGCATTAGGGACATAAAAAGCCCAAAGAAAAATGTGAATTTCCCTTCATGGAAGCTTTGAGGAGGGACAACTCACTGTGTACAAATGTGACAGGTGCCCCCGCACCCTGTTTTAACATCCTAAAGATACCTATTTTTTCACAAGGAGAAATGGGCTTTCAGCCATCTCCATTTTTGGGACGTGTGTGGCATTTCTGGTCCTCTGCGCAACCCTGTGGAAGTTTTTTTGCGGGGGGGGGACCTTGCCGCAGTCCCCAGCCCCAGGAATGAATTATTACTGCTTGGAAACTAGCTGGGTGACCTGACAGAATGAGTGCATCGGCTAGATTAAGTGCCCTAAGTCTTTGGAGGCCGGCCTCCTATCTGCTAATTAACTCCGAGGCCACTTCTAAAGAGAGAAAAAGAAACCAAACCAATTGTAATTCCACACAGGCAAGAATCCAAGAAGAAGCTTCCAGACAAGCCAAGCTCTTTCTGGGCCTCCTCCCCACCGGCTCCCTCTTCCGCAGTCTGGCCTGAGACCGAGTGGATCCGTCAAGCAGGCTTTTAGCCTTAAAGCTATACGATTACTCACTGGGGAGGGACAGAGCCTCCAGCTGCGGGGACGGTCCTTCTGTGAATGCCAGCTGGTGGGAGGCAGAAAAAAGGGTGTGCATGTGTGTGTGTGTGTCTCCTCCGTGCTTCGGATATTCCCAGCAGCTTCTGCCAGGCTGTGGCTGGAAACCAGGCTAAGATGAGGAGGGGTTTTTGTATGATTCAGCAACCTTTCCTGGCTTTATTAACAGGATCCTAGAGCTGGAGGGAGCTGGGTGTGAACAGAAGGTTAAGAGGTGACATAATAGCAATGTTTAAATATTTGAAGGGATGTCATACGGAGGATGGAGCAAGCTTGTTCTCTGCTGCTCCAGAAACTAGGACACAGAGCAATGGCTGCACACTTCAGTAAAGAGATTGCATCTAAACATTAAGGACTTCCTGACAGTAAGAGCGGCTGGGCAGTGAAATATGCTGCTGCCTCAATAGAGTGTAGTGGAGTTTCCTTCTTTGGAGGTTTTTAAACAGAGGCGGGATGGCCATCTGTCGAAGGGTGCTGTGATGGTGTCTTCCTGCTGGACTGGATGGCCCTTGGGGTCTCTCTTCCAGCCCTAGGAGTCTATGAAGGGCACAACCTTTGGACGACGAAAGGCAGGAGTGTGAGCATTCCACGGCAGAGACATTCTTGGCCAGCGTGCCAACGCTGCTCCCTGCCACGCGCGCAGTCCCAAATCAAAGCTGGGAGTCTGGAGCCCGGCCAGAAAGCGTGACTCAAGCCTTGGAAATCCACCTCAAAGGGAAGAGGCGAACGTCATCTGATCTCTTTCCCTTTGGAGAGGGCGTCCTTTTCCCAAACTAGTGTCACCAGCAGCTGAGTCACAACCGAAGATGACCTTTCGTTTTCCAGCCTGCGAGAAGCTTGGCTGTTAAAAACGGCATAATGCTTCCCCATCCCTGAGGTTTTGCCCAGCCCTTGAAAAGCGCCCCATCTTGAGCCTCAGTTTCACCGTGGACTTCGGAGCAGGGTGACATAGAAAAAGCCTGACGGAGCGTCTTTGGTGGGTAAGTGACGCAGCAGCAACTTGGCTGTGTTGGGAGCAGCAGATCCAGCCTGGCTCCAGGAAAAGACGTGGCAGAATTATGCACTCTTCTCATGCTCAGAGGTAGTTTCCTTCCCACCTGTTCCAGGAAATGCGTGGCGCGGGTGATGTTGTAGCACAGCTTAAGACCCAAAGGGAAGTGATGCGGGGTTGCATTAGAACCGGGGAAGTCAAAGTTCAAGTCTTCGCTAGCGGTGTGAATCTTCACTTCCAAAGTTTTCTTCTT
This sequence comes from Iguana delicatissima, assembly GCA_948472985.1. Taxonomy (NCBI): domain Eukaryota; kingdom Metazoa; phylum Chordata; class Lepidosauria; order Squamata; family Iguanidae; genus Iguana; species Iguana delicatissima. The sequence goes on from CAOKZL010002539.1 coordinate 8,525, forward strand.
GCGGGAGGAGGTTAAAAGAGTTTTCATGCTTTTTTAAAAAAAGAAGATTCTTTCTTACACGATTTTTATCTGTTTGTGTGAAAAACTTGGAGGTGGGGGGAAAGTTAAATTAAATGAACCAAATCAAACTACAAACACAACCCATCGCTCAAATCCCTGGCTTTGATTTTTGTTTCATGGGGCTTGGATGCCACTGGTTAATATGGGAACTGAAGTCAGCCTGTCAAGTTAGTTCTTAAATGCTTGGCTGGCACCTGGGTAAACATGTTTGATTCAGTGGTCCTACTCTAGTTTGGGGAGGCTTAACGATCCGATGCAACGCTGTAGGTTTCCGCTATACCCACCTCCTTTGGTGTCCTTTCTTTTAAAAATCCCGTCCCTCTCTCTTCTTCCTCCAGGATGGCTCTTCCACTGAACGAATGGCTGTGGCGACACGAGTACTGGCTCCCGCCGGGGATCACCTGGGAGGACATGAAGGAGACGGATGAGATCCGGTACCCGCAGCCCGGGCACCTGCTCCTCAGCATCCCCCTGGCCCTCCTGCTGGTCGCCCTCCGGTTCCTCTTCGAAAGGCGAGTTGCAAATCGGGAAGGGAAAACACTGAAAGAGACCCGCAATTATTTTCACACACTTCACATTTTGCGCACGGAAAGGCAGCCAAAGGTACTCCCAGTTGAACCAAAATTTGTTCCTTATGCCCCTTTCGGCCAACTCTGACTCTCCAAGGGCTTTCTAGGCAAGCTTTATTCCAGGGAACTCCCTAACTTTGCCTTCCTCTAAGACTGAGACAGTGTGTCTTGCCCAGCACACCCAGCATGGCTGAGCCTAGATTCGAACCCTGATCTCCCAGAGACCTAGTCCAGCTCTCACACCAGTGGCTCAGTTTTCTTGCCAAAATTGGTTCAAACAGGGTTTGCTGCCCCTGCCTTCCTCTGAGAAAATTTGACTTGCCCAAGATGGGTTTTGGTTGGCTGAGCAGAGATTCGAACCTGGGTCTCCCAGAATGCTAATCCAGCACTCAAACTACACTGGATTCTGAATCAAACTATCCCATTTTTATTAATTACCCTGTTGGGCTTTTTAAGGGAAAAAAGAGAAATTGTTGGAAGTCACAAGAAGCCTAAAATGACATTCAGTACAAGGTGCTCAAAATGCCCCCTATTACGATTCAGAAAAGCAAAGATCCTAATCAAAGAGTTCACAAATGCTGGTCTCTCGTCGCTGCTTTGACTTGAGATCCTGCTTGCTTAGCACCCCCTGGGTGTTCACAGACCGGGCTTTGAAACACTTTGGGGCACAGACACGCACCGCTAGGTCTACCAGATGGAAAAGAACAGGCTCCCGTCGGGGAAGAGGACAAAACCGAGCGTGCTGTGGACAACAGGGGCCGCTGTCCTGCCACTTCAGAGAACAATCGGCAGCTGAGCAGACGTCCTCATCAGACCACACGCCCTTCTCCTGCTTCAGCTGCCTGGCTTATTGTCAACACATCCTGGGTGACTGTTCGCAGCCAGCGGCAACAACGTCATTGGCCATTTCGTGCATCCACTCTGGCTCCAAGACGCCAAAACCCCCGCTGTGGACAGAGACCCAAAGTTGGCTTGTCTTATTCCATGATGGAATAAGGAACTGACTACAGAAATCCCACGCCGAAAAATACATTCTGGTCTTCAAAGTGCCACGGGATGTTGGGTTGTTTTGTTTGAAAAGCACACGACAGTTGCAGAGGCAACCTTGCCGGATCAGACCCACCTTCAGGAGTGTAGCTGGTGGGCTGGAGTGGGGAAATGCCCCCCAAAATGAGAACTCTATACCCCAGAAAACCCTGGGCTAGGTTTGCCCTAGGTCAGAAATTACCTGAAGGCACACAGTAACAAGGTATTGAGGGAGAAACTGTAAGGACTGCGAACTAGAAACTGTTCCAGTTTGCCAGGAAGAGTTTTGATTAATCCTTGGCTGTCCCACTTTCTCAGCTCCTTTTAAAATGTCTCTTTTTCTCTCTCTCCTCCTCCCGCTTTGTGCCCAGCTTTCCTCAACTGCTGCAAATTGAGTTCAAAGTGCAAAAGTGATTTGTGCTCAGAGGGAGAGGAAAGGAGGGGACAGGAGGGTCAGAATCTCGCCCTTCCCCGTCGGCTCTCAGGCAAAAGCAAACAGTTACAGCTGCTTCTAGCTTGTGGGTTCTTCCGCAGTCTTCACTTTTGCCATCTTGACCACACTCTGTCCCAGTTTTCACCTGTGAAAGGTTGTGCGGGGGCGGGAGGTTTCTGAACCAAACCTTTCCATCTTTGTGAGGAAGCATTTTTAGACTTTCTTTTGGTGTGAAAAATTTGAGCAAAAATGCGTCCTTTTTTTTGCATGATAAATGTTGTTAATAAGAATAAGAGAAACCTGCGTCTGGATGTGAGTAAATGAGAGGGTGCAGTGTCACTTCCTCCGCTGTGTGGCTAAGCAGGCTCCGTGCTGACCAGGCTCTCGTCCTCCCTCGCAGGAGTGTCGCTGTCCCCCTGAGCAGGAAGATGGGGCTGCGGGAGAAGGCGAGAAGGAAAGCGCCCCCCAACCCCATCCTGGAGGCTTTCTACATCACCCACCAGAAAAGCCCCAGAGAGGTGAGTCCTCATACAGTGGCAGGAAAGGTTTAACTACAAGGAATTTGTCATTTATCATTTGAGGAATTCCATGGACAGGGTACCCAAATGTGGGCTGTAGTTTGAGAGCCTGTGGCCTTCACGGGATTATGGGAAATAACACTCTCTCTCAGCTTTGCAAGAGACCAACATTACCCCCTTTTTCCCCCACCTGATGGCATCTTTACCCATCCTGTGGATGCGGAATTACTCCTTCCGTGTTTAACGTCCACAGTGAATATGTTGGGCATGGGTTTTTTAAAAAGCAAAACTTCTCACGTAGCTTATTTTTAAAAGCTGGTGGGCTGACAGGCCATCCCACCCCCCCTCCTGTGGCAAGGAGTTCCACAGGACACGGTGTCCGGTTGTCTTTGTGCGAGGCAGGGCTGCCTTTTGTTCCTAAATGCCCTGCAGCTGCACAGAGAGAATGAGTCATGTGCTGTTACTCACGTTTCCTGGAATATAAGCCTCAGGTTTCCGTATAAATAGCCCGGGGGGGGGGTTGAAAGAAATTCTTATCCTCCGTGACTCAAATCAACTGGTCGCTTGAGGCCGGGAGGTGGAGAAAGGGAGGTCAGCCTGGCAGCTACCTTGGCCAGGAAGTAGAAATTCACATACTTCCAATAATTATTTTTGTATCTGTGTATGTAAACACACAAACACATCTAATTTTTTGGGGGGAGCAATTAACTGCACTATTTTTGGACAGAACCTGGATGCCTTGAGCAAATTAAACAATTTGAACTTGATTGAATAAGATTTAATACAGTTATTGATAATAAGTGTTTATAAAAAATATATTGGGCATTTTAGCTTGTGTCTTTCTTGACGATGTCCATCCCGGTGGGAGAGATCTTATATTTTTATCTATCTGTTGATGGACAGCCAGTGTCGTGGTTTGAGTATCAGACCACTACGGGCACACGTCACACACTCTCAGCCCCTGAAAACCCCATGATAGGGTCACTTTAGGGTCGCTGTAAGTTGGAAACGACCTGAAGGCAAAATCCCAAAAGAAAGTCTTGCTTTCAATTTGTTTAGTCTTGCACTTCACTGTAAAACTAATGTGTTGTCCACATTCCTAAGTTCCATAATGCAAACTTTAATGCCTCTGTGAAAGGCCCACATCCCAAAAATGTGGGATTTTGGGGAGCATTTTGTCCCTCTCTCTCTATAAAAGGAAAGGCTTTCCTGCCCTCCAGTCAGGTGCATCTCTCCTAAATAAAAGGCACTTGCCAGGCCTGGAAGGGATGTGCTTTCTAGCCCTCGAATAAAGGGCATCCTTTTTAATAAGGGACAACCGGCAACCCTATTTAAGTCCCAAAATTGTTGTTACATAAAGGTTCAACTGAGCATTTAGAAACAAGAGTTTAGGTATGCAAAGCACAAAAAGAGACTGAGTGACCCAGGGAAGGCCAACACAACAAAGAGAAGATTTCTAAGGGTGAAATGCCGGAAATTCAGGGACTGTAGAAAAATTTGTTTCAGAGGGCCAGAGTTTTCAAGCTGGAAAGGGGGCTGTTCTCATTTTGCTCGCTACCCCTGTACTTCCATCTCTGGGCCAGGTTTGTCTCACCCAAGTCCCACGGTCTCTCTCTCTCTTTCTAGACTGAGATTGAAGGGCTGGCCAAACAGTGCGACCTGCAACCAAGGCAGGTGGAGCGGTGGTTCCGCTATCGGCACAACTGGGATCGGCCCAGCTTGACCAAGAAGTTCTGTGAAGCCAGGTAAACCGAGGCAGGGCGTGGTATGCGTGTAAGTGATTGCACTCTCTGGAAGCCAGTTTGCACGTTCCAGGAAGGAACGTGGAGAGAAAGGTGGAGATTCTTTAGGTAATCCTCCTGTGAGTAGACCCAAAGGGAATCACTGGTTGAATGGTGAGTCACCAATTATGTAAATCCTGATGATTCGGTGCAGCTACTGTAACTGGAAGGAGCAACGAGAATTAGGCCCTCGTGGGATGTTTTGCAAGACCGAATTCCCACTTGCTGACCTGAACTTTGGGAAAGGTTCAGCCGCTGAAAGTCTTGGTGACACTTCGTTCTGCTTTGGCTGGACCTCACCCGGAGAAGTGCTGTGTCCAGTTCTGGGCGGCACCACAGGTCACAAAGTCACGGACAAGCTGGAACGCGTCCATAGGAGGGTGAGCCCTGTCAGTGGGGGTGAAGGGGAATCATGAATCCGCTCTGGGTTTTCCACCCTGGATTTTAGTGTGAGCTTTAAAGGCAGATTTTTGCACAGTCCCTCAAATTGCTCTAGTTGGGCACATCTCTTGTTTGGCACGCCTTGAATTTGAAATTCAGACTAAAACCGGGAGCAAATTAACCACCACCTCTGTTGACAGGGAATCCACTGGCATTTCCCTTGCTCAGCACTGGACCCGCCTTTCTCTGAAGGTAGTTCTACTCTGGAAATGTCTTCCTTTCCCCCACTTTACCCTATAAGTAAAAAGGTAGGTAATTTTTTTCTTCCCTTTCTTTCTTAGCTGGAGGTTCACTTTTTACTGCACTTCCTTTTGCACAGGAGTGGTGGTCCTCTACAATGTGAGTAAAGATACATATTCTAGATAGATAGATAGATAGAGTGTGCGTGCATGCGTGTGTGTGTAATTGTCTCCTTCTTGGTGTTCCCTGTCTGCTGCATGTCTGCACATTTTTTGACTTGAGAACATTTTGGGGCATGGAGAGTCAAGGGGCAAGACATCTGTGTGCGCGCGTGTGCACATGTACCTTCCATTCCCCGGTTGGCTTACGAAGACCCCGTGAATTTTCCAGGGTTTTCTTAGGACAGGAATACTTAGAAATGGTTTGGCCACTTCCTTCCTCTGGTATACAGCCTACAGCACCCAGTATTCATTGGTGGTCTGCCATCCAAGTACTAACCAGGGCTGAGCTGTGCTTAGCTCCCAAGACCAGACGGGATCTGGTTCCTTTAGGGTATCTAGGCCCTGTGCCATATTGTGTGTGGCCGTGTGCATTTAGGCACAGAGGCCAAGGGCCGTGGAGGAGAGGGCATCCTAACATTGTGCCGCTCTAAATTTGCTGTTTTCCTCGCCATATCCTCCGGCCCCTTGCAGATGAAAACCAGGCCATGGGTGCTCAAGAAACCAGCAGCCCTTCTGTCAAGCCTCTCCTGAATCCTGGAAGAATGCAGTTAATCTATTGTAATATGAATTTATTATGGCAATTGCGCTTGGCCCAAGGATTGCTACTGGGGCACTTAACCTACAGGACTATGGCAAGAGTTCCATTGCCTAATCACTCCAATCAATAACCCATCGGCTGAAATAAGTCTAACAAACAAATACGTGCCCATATATCTCTGCATATTTGTGTAGTGCATTCCTTCCAATACTGCAGTGATGAAAACTAGGATTTGTGTGGCCAAGCAGCATCAGTGCACGGGGTCAAGATGGCAAAAGTTATTTATTAATAAGGAAGAGTGGACAAACTCAGAGGGGCTGCAGCAGTTTGCTTTTGGCTGAGCCTACTGGGCAGGGCAAGATTCCATCCCCTCCTCGCTTCTCCATCCTTAATTGAGTTAAGGAAGTGCAAACAACTTCTGCACTTTGGACTCAAGTTTGCAACAGATGAAGCGAGAGGCAAACAAGGGGCAAAAGTGGGAGGGGGAGAGGGAAACCGGGACATTTTAACAGCGGCTGGAAAAAGTGAGACTCTCACTGCCAAATCAGGATAGTCGGAAGGTGCGCATCCTGCCCCCGGACATCTAGGATACAGCCACGGAAAGTATGCAGAAATAAATAGGATATACTTGTGCCTTTCTCTTGGTTTTGGTGTTCCTGTAAAAGCCAGCATCAGGGTGGGTCGGGGCGGCAGAAGAATGCTCTTTGGTTCTTATGGCCTTGTGTCTCCTTGCAGAAACCCTGGTTTTGGGACCACCGCAAATGCTGGGTTGGGTACCCCCAGCAGGTAAGAGGCTCTGGAAAAAAACTGAAAATCAAATGAGGCGGGATCATCAATGATTCACAAAACACAAAGAATATTGGTTTCTGGAAAGTCTTTCTTCTTTCTTTACCGTTAAAAACATACAAAAATGAAGAAGATTAAAATAGAACTGCACTATTTACAGTATTAAAGCTATTATTTTGTATTAAAATTAATGTAATTTTATGAAGCTTTTAGAAACAACAACAATTAACCTACTTTTGGTCCCTCCAAAATTATTCTCATTGCTATTTATTCTCTTAAACTGATCTCGCTGTATGCCGTCCCAAGATCATCAGATACAGAGGGGACAGAAATATGTTAATAGAGTAAATGGCTAAGTAAGCAAGCGGGCCAGCCTCAGAGACCAACAGGGTCCTTCCAATGTCTTTCTCCTTCTAGCCCCTCCTGCCCTCCATCTTTGGCTACTACATGCTCCAGCTCTCCTTCTACTGCTCCTTGGTGGTCACGCTGCCCTTCGATGTCAAGCGGAAGGTGAGCGGGGGCATCGAAGGAGAGGGGAAAGGAGGAAGAGGGGCCCCAACTTCTGTGCCAGAAAGTATTCCCCTGCCCACATGCAGGGGAATATGCACCCTGCACTTTTGAGTCACTTGCGTTTCCCGGCACAGACACGATAGTATCATAAGATTACGGAACTGGAAAGGACCCCAAGGGCCATCTAGTCCAACCCCCTCCTGCCACGCAGAAGTACACTGTCCGCGGTGTGTTTCCCTCCTCCTTCGTGTCCTCCTCCTCTCCCTCCTCCTCTCCCACTCCTTCAGGACTTCCACGAGCAGATCGTCCACCACGCAACCACCATCTTCCTCATCAGCTTCTCCTACTGCGCCAACTACATCCGGATCGGCACCTTGGTCATGATCATCCACGACGCCTCAGACTGTATCCTGGAGGTAAGAGCCGGCTGCCCCACCCCCGGGGGGGTGCTGCCGATCTGGAGGGCAAGCCACGAGGCTGCAAGTCCCCTCTGAGTTTCTTAAAAGAAATCTCCAAGGTGCTGAAACACCTTCCTTCCCCATCCAGCCGCCCCAAGAGCATCAACAGCTCTTTTAAAGTTCAGACCACGGTCCCCACATTCATCATCCACCCCCCCACCAACAGGGGGGCCACAACTGCGTGAAAATACTCCATCCCTTTATTAAACTCTATTTTCAAAAAGAAGATAATGAAAAGCCCCTGGAGGGAATCAGCCTCTCATATCCATGCCACTTTAGAGCGTAATGCATTCTGTGTTTTTTATCCAGAACTGCTCTGCTCTTCCTTGACCTTCTCCCCTAAAATGGGGACTATACCATCTATTGTCCCCATGCTGTCTGGGAGTGCTGGGATACTCAGTTCAAGGAGTTTTTTTTTAACACGGGATGCCTAAGTAACCTGCTGAAAAGGGGAATGGCTGCTCCCAGAGATGCCCGAGTACATCAGTTCCCCCTTGCAAAGGCAGTCCAGGGCGCCTTGAGGAGTCAAGGGCCATGAAGGCGGCCACACAAAGCCCTGGGGCAGGACACTCCCCATCCCTGCGGGAGATTAAGATATTCCCATCATGCCTTACTCCAGGGCCTCCCTGAGACTTCAGGCTGCCCATGGAGAGCTCGGCCAAAATGAACATGATGGGTTTTGGTAGGGATCAGTGGAAGGCACTACATCTAGGCAGGAAAAATGACAGACAAAAATGAAAAGATGACCCAGCGGGCCACACAGGGCCGTTATGTTCCTTCTCCTTTCCATACTCCACTTCCCAGCATCCTTTGACAGGGAGGTGAAACATCTTTTAATCAGGAATTTTTGCATCTGGAACACAAGCTGCTAAGACTGCAGGGCAGGGCCCTCACCTTGATCTGCCTGATTCTTGCTGTTTTAACATCATTTTTCCACCCCCCTGCAGCCCACCAAAATATTCAACTACTTGAAGTGGCGGCGGATTTGCGACGCTCTTTTCCTCACATTCTCGGCCATCTTTCTGTTCACCCGCCTGGTGATCTTCCCCTACAAGTAAGCGAGGAAACAAAAACCATGAGCACAGAAGATTTTCATAGCTTAAAAACTGGGTGAGGAAGACATCAAAACAGTTATAAGGATTTTCAGTGCCTTGGCTCAGTCTAAACGGAGGCTTGTAGTCAAGGCATTGGAAGAAGACCAGATCAGTGGAGAGATTGATAGGTGTCATCTGAATTATTATATATCATTCTTTCTTCCAAAACCCAAACTCAAGCTGCTTTTCTGGCTTTATTTTTTTTAATCTCCCTCAGGGTTCTCTACAACACGTATTACTACTCCATGGAGCTCTTCCAGCCCTTTTTCGGCTATTACTTCATGAACGCCCTTCTGATGACTCTCCAGCTGCTCCACATCTTCTGGTCCTGCTTGATCATCCACATGGTGTACAAGTTCCTGAAATGTGGCACGGTACGAGAAGGGAAACGGAGTGCTTCGCTGCGAAAGTAATGCGGGGTTGGGCTGGATGAGGAACAGGTTGAAATGCAGAGTGGCAACAGGGATGCTTGTGGGGCTCCAGGGCACCTTTCACCTTTTACAGAGACCCCATTCCAGATTCCCGCTGACTCCAGAGGTTTTTCTTAGGCAAGGAATCCTCAACGGTGGCTTTGCCGGTTCCTTCCTCTGAAATATCTCCCACAGCACCTGGTATTTGTTGGTGGTCTCCCACCCAAGTACTAGCCAGAGCTGACCCAGCTAAGAAATGACATTTCAGCACACAGCAGTAACTCTTGCATTTTGCAGGAGTTTTATCATTTACCTTGGATAGTTCTTCCCTTGTTTGACCTTTACTTGTCCGTATGGCTGTGTGGATGAACCGCCAAGTCACCTGTTGACATATGACGGCCCCATGAATCTTCACACGGTTTTCTTAGGCAAGGAAGCCACAGAGGTGGTTTTGCCCGTTCTTGCCTCTGAAACAGAGCCTATGGCACTGGATATTCATTAGCAGTCTCCCATCCTTGTACCAACCACGGCTGACCCTGCGTAGCTTCCAAGATCAGATGGGATCTGATGCCTTTAAGGTATTCAGGCCATAGAGGAAGGGAAAAAAACATATTTTCTGAGACTGAATTATCCCCCCTAAAATATTAAAACCCAAATCCAGTTTCCAGGGAGTTTGATCCTCGGAGGGAGACTTGCTCTCAGTCCCCCCACCTGGATGTAGTCCACGGTCAATCAGGCAGCTTGGACCCAAGCCATATACAAATCCAAGAATCTGGGGCGGGGGGAAGGGTTATTTAGGAAGCGCCCACCCGACCTCTCTGTGTCTCTCCCTGCAGATGGAAAGGGACCTGAGGAGCGACACCGAGGAGAGCGAGAAGGGGGAGGACGAGGCAGGGCAGGAGGAGACGGACCTCAAGGGCAGCAGGAGTGTCCCTTCAGGGCCCTGCCCCAACGGGACTTGTGTCTGCAAAGAGACGCCCCTCCGGCTGAATGGTCGAACCCTCCCCGCCAACGGGCACACCAAAACCAGATAGCCTGAGCTGGCCCTGCCGTCCGCTTTGCCTCCCACTCCAACTTGCTCCTGCCCTCCCTTTTTCCCCTCCCATGCTTCTCATAGAGGCCTGGAAATAGGCAGTAACTGTAGCTTTCTAGCCGAATCTCTGCTGCCTGCAGGAATTACGATAATAACAATAACAACAACAATAATGCGACAAAAGACGAAACTGCAGCTTCTTTTTGTAAAATTATTGTCAGCGTTGTACTTAAGAGTCTCGATGTTTTGATGGGAGCAGGGATGGGGGGGACAGACAGCTGAGAATCGAGCTCGTCCGGGCCTTGTTTTTGTCGGCCCGCCCCGAACGCAGCATCACGGCCACTTAACAGGCCACCAGAGGACTGCTGCTGGGTCAGCAGCATGTCGGCTTGGGTTTTCCCTTTTGGTCCGCCCACTATCCCAGAATGGAAGTACCTACAAATCTGGGTCGCAAATCTGGGAGGAAGGAGGACGCCTGGATCAGGGAGACGGTGAGACTCCCGTTTCAGCTGAGCCGCCACGTTGACCACGGACAGTGCTAGGGATACGTCTAAAGGCGAGGCCGGGTACAGGAGGCCACGGTGGCTGAGGACTCCTGGGATCAGCAGAGGACCAGTGTGACGGGGCAGGAGGACGATCCCAGGCACGGCTGGAGGAGGAAAGCCACTGGGAGGCTCACGCGCGGCGTTTGTGCTGGATTTGCCACGTGGACAGGAGGAGGACACAGGCATCTTGCAAGAGGAGGAAGAAGAGGAGAAGGGAGGCGGGAGACAAGAATGTGCATTTTTGTTTTTTTTTAGCAACCTTGGAGGATGGGGTGCCCTGAACGTCAAGTGGACCGTTGCCCAGGGAAGGGAGCCATACTGTGCTGTCTCCGCTTCCCTGGCAAAGGGGGGAAGGGGGTTACAAACTTGATCCTACAAATTTAATGGACTGCCACGGCCTTCTTTTGTTGGGGGAGACGGGCGTGAATGGGCCCCATCCTGGCTGCACATTTTGGTTTCTTTCCTGCGTTGCTCAGCTCCACTGTTCGGTGACGTAGAAGGCCCCTCGCCCGGCTGCCGGAACCAATAATAAACTAATTCCAGAAAACAAGACCTGGTTCTTTGCCTCTTCTGTTTCCCCCAGCTCCTCCTCACCACCTGCACTGGGGTGTGTGGCCCAGGTGGGGCCCTCACATTTGCTTCTGTGGCCCTGCAGGCTCCCTGCACTGCTCTCATTTTCCCTCCCCGAAACCCAGAAGGGTACAGCGTTTCTCCCAGGTTTTTCCAAGAGTGGCAGTTCAGAGAATCAGAGAATCCTAGAGGTGGAAAAGAACATTTTCGAAGTGCAATATAAGTTTTTAAGAAACTATCAGTACAAAAGCTAAAGCACAATTAATCTGACTTGTTTTTAAAAACACCCGTTAAAAATAGCATTAAAAACAAGTTTCAAACAGCATTAAATGACAGTTAACGACACAGTAAAGTAAAAACACTGTACCCCCTCCTGAAAAGCTTTATCTGCCACATAGATTAAAATCAAAAGTTTCCTTACACAGTTTTTTAACCTGACAAATTTAGGACTGGGAAAAAGCTGTTATCTCAGGCAAAGGTGCACAGCCAAACATCGCAAAAGCAATGTGTGTTTGCAGCCCTGCGCCTAAAGGTCGCCATGTGCGTTTCCTCACATGGACCACGAGGGGGAGGCGCTGGGTTTCCCATCAAGGAAAGACTTAAAAGGGTCTTTCTTTTATTACCGGCTCAGAACGCCAGGGTGGGCAAAGCATGGACTGCTAGGACCACTCCTGGTCAAGGGCCATGCTGGCCAAGTGGTCGCTCAGCAGCATCTGGAGGGTCACAAGTTGCCCATCTGTGGACCAGGCAATTGTATTTATTCATCGTCCACTAAAATGAAAAGCGCCAAGGAGAAGGAACTGAGTGCAGAACTTTTGAGAAAAATGGATTTGTTTCGGCAATCTTTAATCCATTTCTTCGGATGTACTGATGGAAGACAATATTAGAAATGCAGAATCCAAGAGCTGGAGGAGACCCCCAAGGGCCATCCAGTCCAACCCCCTTCTGCCAGGCAGGAAGACACCACCAAAACCCTCTCTTTGACAGATGGCCATCCAGCCTCTCTTTAAAAACCTCCAAAGGAGGAGGAGACTCCATCAGGCAGGAGCATACTCCACTATCGCACTGTTCTTATTGTCAGGAAGAACAGATATCAAAGATAAAAACAGGTTTAAAACTCCACTCCACTGAGATTTCTTTTTCTCCCACAAATTATAAGCCAGTGGCCTGTCTAAATAATACACCTGCCTATCTGAAGACCCCCCTGGGGGGAGTTGGAGGAAGACTCCCCCAGTACAGCTCCACAGTGGCTGTGAATAAAACGGAACAAAAAAGAGAGAAGGAGGAACCCCCCTACCCAGATTAGAGACGGGGTCCCTGCCAGTTCCCTCTCCCCTCCACGCAAAAAGGAAAATTAAATCCCTCCAGGAGGGGGGGACCCTCCCCTTTGTGTCCAGGTTTCTCCTTGAAGGACTTCACAGCCCCCTCCTCACTCCAGGATGGCGGGGGGCAGCTCTGGAATGCGTGAAAAGCTGCCCCCTCCCCACTTGCCTTGGTGAGCAGGGATTGGCCGCTTGGTTGGAGTGGGAGGGGCTGAAGGGGCGGGGCATCATGGAGATGCAAATGAGCTGAAGTTTTGTGTGCGTTTCTTTTTTCTTTCATTGGCTTCCAGTTGTGCCCCAGGGAGGTAAAGGCGGGCACGGGTGGATTGGGACCTTGGGGGGGTGCTGTTTGGGGAGCTGGGGTAAAAAATGCTAACCGTGGGGCCAGTGGGGGGTGGTTCACAATGGGGGTGACGGAACTGGAGAGAGGAATTGCAAATAATTGGATTGCAAATCATTGCAAGTAACTTGGAAAGGAGTTGCAACTTCATACAGGAATTGCAAATAACTGGGGAAGGAATTGGAAATAAATGGAAGGGCGTCAGGTAGGAGCTGCAGACAACTACAACTGCAAACCACTCAGAAAGACGTTGCGAATGATGTTTGGCAAAACTTAGGGGGACCTGACGCGGAGACAGAGGTAGGATGGGTGAGGGAATGGGGGGTGGAGTCCGTGGAAATTGGAAAAGTTGCTATGGGGGCTGTACATAAAATGTCAGTGTGGTTTAGCTTAAAGCTTTTGCAACTGCGAAGTGAACCCTACCAGAAGCAGCAGCATTGCAACTTTTGCGGGAAAAGGTAAGTAAAAAAGAATTGGGAAGCCACCAAACCATCTTTCACTACCAGCTATGCTAGCTGATGGGAGTTGTAGTTGCCTCCCCCCACACACACAGAAAAAGAGGTAGTTCAAACACTGAAAATAGGCATCAGATCCACCTTCAGCCCTGGTTAGTACTTGGATGGGAGGCTGCCAGCGAATCCCAGGAGCTGTGGGCTCTATTTCAGGGGAGAGAACTGGCAAAACCACCGCTGACTTTTCCTTGCCTAAGAAAACCCTAGGAAAAATTGATACGGTTCCCATAAGTTACCAGCAACTTGAAGGCAGGCAGGTATACACACATCTCAAAAGAGGAAAGCTGGCTAGAGATGCTGGGATTTGTAGTCCAGCAAAGTTTGGGAGCTGCATTTTAAAAAAACCATAAAGGTAGCGGGAGGATTCTGGGAGTTATAATCCAAACACAAGAAGGGAACCTCTCCTGGCCTGGCAGTGAAGTGTGCATCCCCCCACCTTCTTCAAACTCTCCCCCTTTTATTTCTCTGCTGCCTTTCAGCGCTTGCTCTCCCCGCCCCATGGCATCCCCGAGGACCCCCACTGGCCCTCGCCTGCTGAATACGCCACCGGGCCCCCTCCGTGACTCCTTTGCCGACCTGGTGGGGCAGCTCTGCGACATCGACCCCAACCGCCTCTCTTTCTCCCCGTTCCTCGACCTGGACACCCAGATTTCCTTGGCCCCCGTCTCCGACAGCCCCGAGTCCTCTGTGGAGGAGCTGCACTCGACTGAAGAAGACGAGGAGGAGGAGGAGGAGGAGGAGGAGGAAGGGCCACTTGCCCCCAGCCCACTCACAGCAGAAGGCTCCCCCAGATGCCCAAGGCCCAGCCACAGCAGGCAGTCGCGGCCTCCCAGTACGCCAGAGAGCCCCGGGCCCCTGGAGATGACGGACGGGCCCCCCGCGCTCCGAGATGGCGGCTGCTGCATCCCGGTGGTCCTCCAAATGCCCCAGGAGACCTCTTTCTGGCCGGGGTCCAGAGCGGGCCACCAAGTTCTCTCCCGGCCACGGCGGGCGGAGGGAGCCAAGCAGGCCTTCCCGGGGAGCAGGATGCCCGGCTTTCTCCTGACGATGGCCAAGCCACCCCAGTGGTGGGAGGCATCACTCCAGACGCCTGCTGTGGCTCGGGGGAGCCGGGCCCCTGCCCCTGCCGCGCAGACGAGAGGTGTTCCAGCGAGCACATGAAGGCCGTAGCCTCGGCGTTCGTGGCCCTCCTCTTTGCTCCTTGGCTCCTCTACGGATTCTACGCCTTCGTTCCGCTGGAGGACCCCAAGTGCCCGGATCTGGCCAGCCGGGTGGCCTTCGCTCTGCGCTGCCTCCTCGTCACCGGGGCCCCGATCCTGCTCGGTAAATGGCTGGGTGCAGGGGAGAGCCAGGAAGGAGGAGACGCCAAACTCCGAACTTGGCCTTCCTTGCATTGTTTTGGTGCATTCTTTTTTTCCTTTCTTTTAATGCTATAAACACAGTTGTGGGGCTGTTATATTTTAACTTCACAACAAAATGCAACCAGGTTTTTCTAATGCTGCCAACAACTGTGTTTGTTATATTTTAAAATCCTGACAAAGTGAAAGCAAGTTTCTTTTTTTTTTAATGCTTGAAACAGTTGCCTTACAGTTATATTTGTATTTCAAATAGTGCAATTATGTTTTTTATTTTAAACACTTTTGCAGTTGCATTCCAACTTCACAGAGTTTTGGGAAGATAGTAAAACACAAACCTTCAAGACAGAAGTACCACCCTGTGCCCCAACCTCAAACTCCTAGATATGTGTACTCAGAAGTAAACTACTCCAAATTCAGTTTATTCTGTTACCTATGTGCGCATAGCATTGCAACTTTCAGTAGAATCAAACACCGCCTGCATTTTCTTTTTGCATGCTGATTTCAGAATTTGCAGAGTTGGGGGAAATTAAGGCTCTGAGAGTGCATTTTCACTACAGAGTTATGGCAGTTTGAGATCCTTTTGAATGTCATGGTTCCATCCTACGGAATCTTGGGAATTGTAGTTTCACACACCTGACCTACAGGATTCAAGGTCTCTTACATGGAATTCTAAGTACCTCAGCAAACTACAAATCCCAGGATTCTGAAAGGCGGAGCCATAAGTGCTAAGAGGGGAAGTGAACTGCTATAATGATGTAGCATAGACCCTCTTTTTAAAATTGTTATTGTTGTTATTAATGGCAGAATTGCACTGTCAGGTGATAGATTGGAGGGGAAACAGTTCCCAAAGCTCACTTACCAGAAGATGCTCTTGTAGCCGGGGGTCCAATACGCGTTTACTCTGATGTAAAACTTCTCCAGCACTCACTTCCCTGCTGAAAAATAAGGGGGAGAATTTTGAGAGACTCCTTGCATCCAGCTTTAGGGCTCTGTGCTTTTGAGCAAGTAAAGCGGAGGCATCACACTGCAACCCCCAACGTCCCCAGCTAGCACGGGTGGGGATCACGGGGCCTGTAGTCCAACACATCCCGAGGGCTGAACTCCCTTCCCATCCTCTCCCCCACCCCAGACTGCACCAGGACTGTTTTGGTCATGTTTTCCTTTCCTTTTTTAATTAGTCAGAGAGAAAATTCTAGCCAGCCAGGCTGTTATTTCTGTAAACAGATAAACGTAGAAATGTTGGTACCAGTCAGGTTTTTCCAAGCCAGGCATTCCTGTCTTAATGGGATGTGTGGAGGAGCAGCAACCACTCTACAAGAGAAATTTGCTAAACACTGCAGGAAAACTGATTAATGCAAATACTGCTGAGATATTATGGGATCAGACTTATTTCAGAATGCAGTACTTGCGGAACAAAAAAATTCCATCTTTATGATCTTTTCATTTGTTACCAGACTTTTCTGTTCACTGAAAAATCTAGGTTTAGTAGGAGACCTTGTCTGTGCAAAGTTTGATATCTTCCGTTGAGCTATGGATCTTCCTCCCCCCCCCTTTTTTTCCTACAAAGCAACATGCTAGTCCAATTTTTAAACATGGCTATCATGTTCCCTCTTCTCCAGGCTAAGCATACACAGCTCCCTAAGCCAGTCTTCAAGGGGCTTCATAGTTTTCCAGGCCTTTTGCCATTTTGGTTGGCTTCCTCTGGACACATTCCGGCCTGTCCATGTCCTTCCTGAATCGAGGTGCCCAGAACCGGACACAGGATCCCAGGTGGGGTCTGACCAAAGCAGAACAGTGGTACCATCACTTCCCTTGATCTCGACATGATACTCCTATCGATGCAGCCCAGAATCACGCTGTCCCTTTTAGCTGCCACATCACACACATGCTGTCTCATGTTCAGCTTGTGGTCTACTAAGACCCCCTTTCACACAAGCTGCGGCCAAGCCCGGAGCCACCCATCCGACACCTGTGCCTCCACAATGTTCTCTGTCTCCTCCTTGCAGGCATCGTGCTGAGGGCCTTCTCTGTGCTGTGCTTGGACCCTCTCAGACCCCTGGACAGTCACTCCCGGCCCACCCTGCTCCACCAACTCTTCGTCTCTGGCTCCACTGAGCAGTTTGTCATTTTCAGCATCAACGTGACCGTGACGACCACTTACCTGCCCCAGGAGCACCTCCGTCTGATCCCGATCCTCGCAGGGCTCTTTGTAGCCGGAAGGTGAGTTTCCAAGAGCCCAAACTCACTCTGACGTTGGTAATAATTTTTCAGCATTTCCTTGCAGAGATGTGTAAGATCAAAGATTCCAAAGCAAGATACAAATGCTAAGCTTTTAATATAGGTTTTGTTTTCCCTGCTCATCTCAGTAAAGCTGCAAGATCAACCAATAAGGACCTGGTGCAAAAGATAAAGTTCTACTTAGTTAGTTGTTATTTACTTATATTTACTTAAGGATATAGATAGCCTACATCTGGCTTATCTGCAGGACTGTATTCTCCTATATCAGCCTGCCTGTGTTTTGACATCTTCTGGGGCAGCCCTTCTCCCCGTCCCACCTCCCTCATAGCTACATCTGGGGGGTAAAACGGACAGTTACAATATGATAAAAAATAATGAATAAATACATTGTGTAGTTAATTCAGTCAGCCAATCAGTGGAAATCTGCCTTTTAACTGGGGATGTCCTTGGGCTGTTCAGCATCAGCTACTCCCACCCTCTGGGACTCCCTCCCATGGGAAGCCTGCCTGGCCTCTTCCCTGCTTTCCTTTTCCCAGCAGCAAAGACCTTTTTGTTTAACAGGCAAGCAGGAGAGCTTCTTATTGTGATGTTTTACTTATTTAACTTTTGTATGTTTTTTTAAAAATACAGTTTTATGCAGTGATTTTAATTGTCTTTTACATTTTTATTTTGAACTTTTTTTAATTGACTGTCTCTGGAAGCTGCCTTGGGTCCCGTACTGGGAGAAAGGCAGCACACAAGTGAAATAAATAATAATAAATAGTTAAAAATATCCATTTTACTGAAAGGGAACTCCCGGCCACTCCCAAGTTGTTTTGGGGTGATGGTTGGTTGGTTGCTTTTGACATTTGGGGAGTTCATGTGGCTGCCCAACCCCACCCTAAGCAGAGA
The DNA here is from genome assembly GCA_948472985.1 of Iguana delicatissima. Lineage (NCBI taxonomy): Eukaryota > Metazoa > Chordata > Lepidosauria > Squamata > Iguanidae > Iguana > Iguana delicatissima. Next base: position 26,359 of record CAOKZL010002539.1, read on the forward strand.
CCACGAGGTCATCCAACCATTTAATGGTTCCGGCTCTCATGCAGAGACACCATCTCTGCCTCCTCAGCCATCCTGCCTCCCCACCGCTAGACAGTACAATTCACCTGTCCAGCCCTCGGGGTCTCTGAAGCCAAGCATCCCTTACTGGTCACTTTCTTCCCTTTGCAATGCAGGTTCTGCTACTGGGGCAGCTTATCCCTGTGCAGCACTTACCAGGGCTTCGGATTCGGCCTCTCCTTCTTCCCAACGCTGGCGCTGACGGCCTACAACCTCTTCTGCCTCTTCCAGCTGGGCCTGAGCTTCCTTTTCACGTCCTCGCCAGCCGCGGTCTCTGCCTGCCCCACGCCCACTCCCGCCCTTGGACTGACCATCCCCAAGAAATGAGCAGGACCCGGCCGCCCAGGAAAGTAACTTTTCTCAGCATAAAACTAGCAATTAAGGAAAAAAACACAACCATCTTTTCCCCAAGCTTTAACTGGGATGCTCGGAAAGAATCTTCTAAAATAATAAAAGGATTTCTGGAGATAGTTTCCACGGCATTGCGATTATGCAATTTTTTAGGCAGGGGATCTCTGCCTATCCTTTTCAAAACAGCAGCCTGGAGCACAAACCTGTGAGTGGGGGATGTGAAGGGGGAATGTCTATAACAAATCAGAAGAGGAAAACTGTTCCTCTGAGGACGCACAAAGGGCATGGCTTCATTGCAGACCAGACCTAGTTAAGTCTTAAGCTCCAGAACCCATTTTACAAGTAATACTTAAGCTCTCCAGCGAATTTCCCAATCCTCAGTTATGGCTGGCAGTACTTCCGAGCATGCTCAGAGTATCTCGCGTCCCCTTTTCACACCAGGAATTGGAAGAGGGAGGGGAAAGCTTCAAAACCAATCCTTCTACACTGGCATTGGTCTGGAAGTGGGAAACTGCATCAAGTTGTAAGAACCTCACTTCTGCAAAATTGGGAGGTGCGCAAATACTGTTAACGTGCCCTCGGCCCCAAGAAGGGCTAGAAACTGGGCCAAGAGGGCTGCCAGAACCAAATTCAACCCTCCTTTTGTCTCTTCTCTCTACCACCACCACCGCTGCCAAAATATCACCCCGTGCTAAGATCAAAAATTCCTGATCAGCCTGGGGATACACGGCTTCCATCTCTGCCCCAACACTACCTCTGAGTTGGAGGGGTATGGGACAGAACAGCCCTCCCTGATCTTTCATTTTCCAAATGCCTCAGACTTTAGTCCCCATCAATCCCAGAAAAATCAATGGTCGAAATAATCTGCCTTCCTCCTTGCCCTCTCCAAAGTATATCTGGTGTAACTCAAAATGCTAGAGACTGTTATTTTGGTGGGTGAACAGCAAGGGTGGAGTGGACTGTTAACCTTTAGATCTGGGGATAATAGGAGTTGCAGTCTGAAACAGCTTGGGGAAGGCTGGTCTGTCATGTGGAATTCTGGGGAGCGGGCTCTGGAGATCACTACTGTAATGGGATGTCGAATTGGGCAAGGGCTGGACAAATGTGTGATCTCCAGATTGTGCTGGACGAGAATTCCCATCTGCCCCAGCTGGTATGGCAAGGCATGCTGGCGACTGCAGCCCAACCCAGTCTGGAAGGCCACACTCTTATCTACCCCACACTCAGCCCCAAAATGGGGAGCCTCTCTCATCCATCCCCCTAACCTCTTCCACCCAGAGGCCAAATTCGGGTTAAGAAAAGTTCTTGGGGGCCACATTTGTCCACTCATGGGGGGGTGAGTTCCAAAATATTTGTTGTGTGCCTTCAGGCCACTTCTGATTTATGGTGCCCCTGAAGCAAACCTAACACAGGGTTTTCCTGGCAGGGTTTGTTCAGAGGGGGTTTGCCTTTGCATTCCTCTAAGGCTGAGAGAGTGTGACTTGCTCAAGGCCACCAAGGGGGTTTCCAAAAAAAACAGAAAAAGGATTAAGAGAACGGAGAAGAGATTGAGAGGGAGCGAGACTGACTTGGGCCAAGGGTTTATTATTGCTCTCAGTGGGGAATGAATAACAATGGGCGTAAGAATAAGGCTGAGCTTCAAGTCTTCCAGGATGCCGGCCGGGGCACAGGTCAAGGCAAAGTGTCCGGGGAAGCTTCTGTGAGCACCTCCCCAGCCTCTCCTTGGTGGAGGCACAGTAGCCCCAGGCCGGCTTCAGCCGTCCCGCCGGCCTGGCTCTGCTTCCTCTGCCGCTGGCCCTTGAGGGACACCAGCCGGGCAAGGAGGTAGAGGAGCCCCCCGAAGACCGGGAGGGCGGCCACGGCCGGGAGGAGAAGTCGGGCGGATCCCTGGGCAAACCTCCGCGCCGGGGCCAGGTAGGAGTAGGCGGGGTGTGGCTGGCAGACGCCGGCCTGCCGGTCCAAAATGCTGAAGGGGGGGCAGGCGGAGCAGTCGTTGGCCGCCCCTCCCCGGCAGGTGTAGCAGGAAGGGGAGCAAGGAGCACAGACCCGGACGGGCCTGCCGAGAGCCAGGGACAGCCGGGAGAGTCTGTAATACCTGGGGGGGCAGTAGGAGAGGCAGAGGTGCTGGAAGGCAAACAACGGGCTGGTGCATTCTAGGAAAATGGAGAGAGACAGAGAGAGAGAAAGGAGAAATAGAGGAGGGTTAGCGGGAGGGCATACGTGGTCCAAGGTGGGGCAGAATGTTTGGGGAGGGAAGTGGTTGGTTGGAGGTTTTCCCTCTGTGGAAGGATGCTACCCACCCCCAAATTGGGTATTTTAGTTGGAGGAGATTGAGGGGGGAAGGACAGGACTGAGGCAGACAAAATTAGGGGTGGTGGAGGAAAGAGGGTGGAGAAGAAAGTGGCTACCTCACTTTGTAACAGGGTATTTTTAAAGGAATTGTTCCCAGGAGCATCCATTCCCCCTCTCTAAAAAGTTCCTGGTGGGAAGCTTCTCTGATATACCCAACCCTGAAATTCCCACTGTTCCTAGCACCAAGAGCAACCTTTTATTCCCACTCTCCGGTGGGTTTCTTTTTAAGTTCTGAGACATATTGGAACAGTATCTTCCCTTCTCATTTTTTTCTTTTTCTTTTGCTGTTTTAGAGTTATAGTGCATCAGTGAAATGGCACCTTTGCACTCTAATTCTATAACTGAAAAAAGAAAATGTTAAAACTATGGAGAGGGGAAAATCTGTGCTTCAAAATGCCAGGCCACCTCAGTAAAACCATGCTTCAGTAAAAAAAAAAAAAAAAGAGCCTTGGAATTGCGTTAGTGCAGATACTCCAAGCAGCCCCAGAAAACAAAGGAACGCGCAGACACAGAGGCCAGGGCAAATCAAAACCCCATAGAGTGCTACTGCCAAGATTCTTTAGACCAACTTCGAGGAGCCCAAAGTTGCTTTCCAAAAACAAAGGCACAGATAACGGCCAGAAGAGCGTGGTCTAGTTCCAGTTGAAGCAGATCCACTGAATGGGGAGTCGACACATAACATAAATCCCATAGATTCCCATGGGTTTATTCTGATCGGGTCATGGGCCAATGTGTTTTTCTTCTCCATCAGGTTGACTTTGCAAATTAATCCAACACCCTTCTCTTTCCTCAGCCATGGTTATTCTGACTCTCCCAGCACTCAGTTGGCAAGGAGTCCCACAGATTCTCAACCCTGCCTCGATGGCACCAAAACTGCTCTGTTTCTGCTGGTGTTTAAAGCCAGGCAAAACACAGTCTGGAGTGACTCACCTCGGCAGGTCCCGTCGGGGTCTCGCCTCACACACCCACTCCCCACAGAAGTAGGGGTCTGCCTCCCCATCATGTCCTCCTCTGTCCCGTACAGCTTTAAGACGACGCTGTCAAGGAATCCTGTGAGGCCAGGTGGAAGGCAACCAAGGGAAGATTAGATGTGTGTGTGTGTGTATGATTTTAAAACAAGCAAACAGCACTTCTGACAAGTTTGTTCTGGATCTCAGAAGGATGCAATTAATTTTGTGTGTGTGTGATTATTAAGTAGAAAACAAGTTTGCTTCATCCTCTATATGACACTCCTTCAAATATTTAAACATGGCTATACTGTTCCCTCTTGACCTCCCCTTCTCCAGGCTAGACATCCCCATTTCCTCAAGATGCTCCTCATAGGGCCTCATGGTTCCCAGGCCTCCTCCCATTTTGGCCGCCCTCCTCTGGCCATGTTCCAGCTTGTTCGTATCCAAGACGCCCATCCCCAAATCTGGGCTGAGGGACTTTTGGGACTCACCTGTGTTATAGGCATCCCCTTTGTTCTCCACCAGGAGCGTCCAGTTACCCCGGGGATCCTCGTCCCAATAGTGCGTAGACATGAACGACCAGTCCCTGTAGCCCTGGCTGCTGGTGTCGTAAGGCCTAGTGGGTGAAGACAAACAGCCTGGGTGAAGCTTGGTCCATGGGAGAACATTTATGAGGCAAGAGAAGCCCAGCAAAGTTTCCCTACTGCTCTTACTGTGTGTCTTCAAGTTGTTTCCGATTCATGGTCACCATGTCACAGGATCTTCTGGGGCTGAGAGTGTGTGACACGCCCAAGGCCATCCAGTGGGTTTCCATGGCTGAGCAGGGAACTGAACTCTGGTTCCCAGGGTCATAGTTCAACACTCAAACCACCACACCAGACCAGCTCTCGAAACACGCCCCAAAATTCCACAACTTCCTTATCCAATCACCCAACAAAGACAACCTCCCCTGCCCCAAAACAACAGAATCCGAGAGGCCCAGAAGGCAACGCAGAGTGACGTGGCGTTACTTTGGGTTGCCCAAACAGCAGCCATGCTGTCCCAAAAGACCAACCTGCAATGAAAAGGAACTCTGGGCTCCAGAGCATCTCCACCCCATCACCATCATACCAGTTGAGTATCCCTTATCCAAATGCTTGGGGCCAGAAGCATTTTGGACTTTTCTGGATTTTGGAACAGTCACATACACATAATGAGATATCTGGGAAGTGGGACCCAAGTGTAAACATGAAATTCGTTTATGGTCCATTTACTCCTTCCACACAGAGCCTGAAGGCAATTTTACACCATATTTTAAATAATTTTCTGCACGAATCAAAATCTGTGCACAGTGAACCCTCAGAAAGAAAAGGCGTCCCTATCTCGGCCACCGACGTGGACATTCTGCGGTTCTTTGGCATCACCATCATTCCTGACTCAAGAAGTTTCAGATTTTGGAGCGTTTCGGATTTTGGGTTTTCAAATTAGGGCTGCCCAAACTGCATTAATGGTAGTAACATAAAATATTTATCCCGCCTTTTCTCCACTAATGAGACTCAGGGCAGTCCTGGCCACGTGTGTTCTCCCAGAGCCGGCCTTCACCTGACGGCCACCAAGACCGAGCGCGTCCCCCTGGGGCTCGTGAGCAAGATGGCGAGGTCCCCCCGGCGGCTGTAGCGCAGAGAAATCTGGACCTGGACGTGTTCCAGGGAACGGATTCTGCTGGCCTTCCCAAAGCAGGCCGGGGTGATGTTTTTCGAGACAGACAGCCTGGAGCCAATCCTCCTAATGGGAAAACCGTGGGTGGGACAGGGAAGGAGTGAGAACAGGTCATGGAAGGAACTTTTTGAAAACACACACACATCCCAGCACACGTATGAACTAGAGCTGTGAGAATGCAGCTCAGGGATACACCCATTTAGGTTGGCGAAAGCTTGTGTTCAAATGGTTTTTATTTGCTTCTGCGTGCCTTCGGGTTTTCTTGGCAAGATTTATTCAAGGGGGTTTGGTATCATGACTTTTACTCTGAGGCTGAGAAAGTGTGACTTGCCCAAGGTCAGCCGGGGGTCCAGCAGACATTCTAACCATGATTTCCTGGAGTCCCATGCCAACACTCACACCATTACCCATGCTGGCTCATACTTAAACAATTTTACAGTACAGTCAACCCTCCACTTTTGCAAGACCCCCATGAAAGTAGAAAAACTATTAATATAAATAAAAACGGCAAACATTTTTCTTTTCTTACTTGAGGGATCTAAAATAACTCCCTCTAACCACAGAATTGCACTGGAGGATCTAGAAATTCCAAAAGAAGTGTTCTCTCTAGGACTTCCTAGAGCTCCCAGCATGATTCGTACTTCAGGCAAACGCAGAGTATAGAATCACGCTGGAAGACCTAGAAATTCCTAGAGAAACACATTAATCAAATCTGTGACTCATCAAATCCACAAAAAAGAAACAGCCAAACGTGAAGGGCCAACTGTATTTTAAATTACTGGCATTCTAACAAGATGGCTCATTTAATTTGTCAGAACATTTTTAGCTGAATCTCGTCTGAACCTTGCTGAAAGCTGACATGCCTGCAATTTGTATGTTGCTGGTCTGGAATTATTGTTCAGAATCCCCCCCCCCATAAAGTGGGGCTTAAGGCAGGCAGCTCAAAGACAGACTGAATAAAAATTCAATCCAGGTATGAAACAAGTTCCTCATCCAAATGCAATACAACTAAACAGACATCCATCAAGGAACTGTTGCCCTTCTGACACCAACGGGTTTGGGCAGACATTTGTTGGGACTTTTGGCTTGCAGGAGAAAAATGCTTTCAAAAACGTGGCAAAGGTATGCCTGATCCATCTTAAACCTCCTGTTTAAGATTTCTCCACTAGGGAAACCAAAGTCAAAACTAGTCCTGAATTTAATGCCAATTGGATGGGCAAGCATTTATCTACATCCGTGCCTCAATCTCTCTTACAGTGGCTGGTGTACCATCTTGACGAGACATCTCTTCTGCGGCTGAGTCGTGTTCCATGTTTTTGCCAATGCCACCAGCTTCCCGGCATCCAAGAGTCCGTATCCGTAATAGTGACTCACTGAAAGAAAATGGAAGAAACATACAGAGAATGGAAGAAAGGTGGAATTTTACTGGAAGAGTTCTATGACTTTTCAAGTTGTCACCAGAGCTGAGTTCAGATCAATATGTTTCACTGTCTAGCAGCTGGACTTCTGGACGATGATTGGTTCAGATTCTAACCAACACTACCTTGTTATGGCACTCTGTTCCACTTTAACTGCCACGGCAACATCCTATGGAATCCTGGGATTTGCAGTTTAGGGAGGGGTGTTTAGAATTGCCCACCAGAGAGCCCCACAACCTCAACGAACTACAAACGAGGATATAAGGACAACTGGACGATGCGTCTTATTACAAGGAGTGCCCCTTTCTGCTATTTTGCTCCTGTGATCATATCTATGGATCACCCATAGACCCTCCATTTTTATTTTTGAAATCTGACAGTTTCAGTGAAAGGGTGCTGCAGGCAGCTAGCTCTGCCGCCACAATCCCAAATCTCAAATCTCTTGTCTGTCCTACACAAGAAGCAGACACAGTAAGAGAGAGGTCGGCTGTTTGTGGCCCTGGGGGTTTGACTGTGGCCATCCACACCTCCACACTCCTAGACTACACTTTTTCTGCCCCCACCCCTGGGAGCTGCTTCTCCTGGAAGCCTGGAGGCATGGCAAGTCACCTTTAAAATAGCTTGCAAGGTGTTCCTGCATAATGTCTAACATAAAAACCACTATTTTTTAAAACCTCAGGTGAATTTCTGACCACTTTCCCCCCTAGTTTACTGGCATTGTGGCCCCAGGGCATCCCAGGGGCAGAAAACTGCCCCTAGGCCCACCTCTATTGCCCAACCCCGGCAGCTAAACATCTCCCCAGAAGTTCTTGTTTTAAATAAAGAAAATACAGGACGTTTCCAGATGGGAGGAAAATGTAAAAAAAAGGCAAAACAGAAGCCCTTGCCTGAACAATGAGCAGTCTGCCCTACCCTGGGCCACTCACGCCTGGCAGCCTACCTTTGCGTCCCACTCCATTTACCGCCCAGTCGTCTGCCTGGAGGTGAGCCGGCCGGGATGCTCTCACCACAAGGTGCTGCATGTCTCTCCAGGTCAGGGCCGGGCTAGGGGTAGGGGGTCACAGAGATGGGCAGGAGAGAAAGAGAGAGAGAGAAGACAAATGGGTTATCCCGACTCAAAAAGGCAGCGTGCTCCTAGACTCCAGTGTCTGGGTTGAGGAAGATCACAGTCCCACTCTCTTCTGCTTTGGCCAGACCTTGCCTGGAATCCTGTGTCCAGTTCTGGGCACCACAATTCAAGAAGGATATGGACAGGCTGGACCATATCCAGAGGAGGGTGATCAAAATGGTAGAAGATCTGGAGACGGTGAAGCCCTATGAGGAGCGGCTTAGGGAGCTGGGGATGTTTAGCCTGGAGAAGAGAAGGTTAGCAGGGGACATGAGAGATCCATGTTTATACATTTGAAGGGGTGTCATATTAAAGATGGAGCAAGCCTGTTTTCTGCTGCTCCAGAGACTAGGACACTATGGAGCAATGGATACAAACTCCAGGAAAAGAGATTCCATCTAAACCTTAGGAAGAACTTTCTGAGGGTAATAGTAGTTCAGGAGTGGAATCTGTTGCTGCCTCGATAGAGTGTGGTGGAGTCTCTTTCTCTGGAGGCTTTTAAACAGAATCTGGATGGCCACCTGTCAAAGGGAGGGCTTTAATTGTGCCTCCATGGCAGAACAGGGTTGGACTGGAGGGCCCTTGGGGTCTCTTCCAACTCCTGGATTCTGTGGTACCCTGGCTATGGAACATCCTCCCTTTGCAGCCCTGGTTGGTGCCAATAGTGGTGTCATTCCATCACCAAGTCAGAATGTGGTTATATTTAGACCAAACTCAAAGTACAGCTTTTCTGATACAACAGTTTTTGAAACCAGCAGGTGCCTTGGCTTCAAAAATAACCATGCCAAGCAAATGTTAAATGATGATCCTCAAGTTCTTTCATGGTGAAACTTTCATAGTGAAACTGGTCAGGGGGTTTGTTCAAACTTTGTAGGACCTCTCCAAGGTACTGTCCCCACCCTTTGAGGGTCTTACTTGGCCTCCAGGGCGAGGGCGATCATGCCAGCTGCCAGCGGAGCCGAGGCTGAGGTGCCCGTGTGCCTACTGGTACAGGTGTGCCTCAGGTCTGTGGTCACCTGGAAGAGCAAGAGAGATTAAACCCGCTTTTCTTAAGCCAAGGAGCACTGATTCCTCAAGTGATGCCACCTCCGCCTCCTCCCACCTCTGCCCCAGGGCAAGAGGTGGCATTGGGTTCAGTATTAAACCCAAGTTTTTGGACCTGAGGTGGGCCAGACTAGCTTTTGCCACCTTCAAGGCTTCCTCTGTCCCCTTCTGCTGGCTAAAACAAGACAGAAAGGGGAATCGCCCCTCCTGGGGAGCAAAGAGGACCCATTCAGCTTTTCAACAGCAAAACCATACTCCTGCTTTTCAAAGCCAGTGAATGACCCACTTTGGAAGGACCAGAGAGAAGTGTGCCATGTTTGTGTGTGCATGACTTCCCAAATATCTCTGTGAGCTCTCACAGTTAGGGAGAGTTTAGGCAAGGCCCCTAGGTGCAATCACAGTACATTCTCTCCAGTATCAGAGGTTAGTTCTGTGCCACAAAATACCAGTTGCAGAGGAAGGTAAACTGGAAACTGCTGGCTGGCAGGCAGGCAGGCAGATTGGCCACTGTTGGACCCAGAATGCTGGGCCAGAAAGGCCTCTCATCCCACCTAGCTTCAACACACTTACATTCTGTTGTTACACGAAAAGCAAGGTTAAACCAGGGAACTCTCTTCCACAAGATGCCAACTGTCCGCACTGGTGGCTGGGGAAATTCAAACTGGAGGGGACAATTGTTCAGGTATCCAGCTGTCCACTGAGGAAACAGAATACTGGATGAGAGAGGCCTTGGCGCAGAGCTCAGAAAAGTTAACTATGAGGGGCTAAAAGCTCTATAACACCTGCCAGCCTGCCAACATGCATGGGGAAGGGGTTTCCAGAAAAACCCCCACAAAAACCCCTCCACTTTTTTCCAGTTCTGAGTGGGACTTCTCTTTTGCCTTCCTGAGCCCCCCCTGTGGGTTTCCAGTGAGAGAAATTTGCCTGTCCCCTGGTGGAAAGAGGACACAAGGTGAGCATCCCTTATCCGAAATGCTCCAAAATCACTTTGAAAACCAGAACACAGACTCCCTCCAGGAGAGAAAATGAGGACACGAAGTCATGCTGCCTACAGGAAGAAGGGCAAGAGGAGAAGAACTGACAAAGAAGTAGAGCCCACATGTAAAGAATGGTACAGAATCTCTCCAAGCGTATGCAGATATACCAAAATCGGGGGGCGGGATTCCAAAATCTGGAACACGTCTGGTCCCAAGCATTTCGGATACGGGATACTCAACCTGCATTGGGTGGCAAGGAAGCCTTTTGCCCTTCTTATATGCGCAAGCGAAGGGGTCTCACTATCTGCTTCTCGCCCTTTGCCCCGCTGCTGTAGGTAGTGGTGAGGGTGGAGGAGCAGGCCTCGTTGTACCAGGGCACCCGGTCGCTCTCGGTGGTGCTGCCCACAGACAAGGTGTAGATGCTGTTGGTGTAGCCGTCGCAGTTGCAGTTGTCGTGGCGAAGGCCGCCGTTCCCTGAAGCCCAGACGAAGAGGGAGCCCAGCCCGCGACGACCCTACGGGGAGGAGAAGGCGATCAGAATCAGCTCCAATATGTGATACAATTCACCGTTCTATTCCCAGCTTCCTATGTCAACGGGCCCTTCAGTTCAGAAGTAGTCACCAGCAGGCTTTCAGCAAACCAAAACAAAGATTATTCACAGCCATGAGCACTAGAATCCTAAAGAGGAAACACAGAAAACTGAAATGCAATTAAACAAAAATTAAAAAGTGAACAACAAAAATAGAAGAAAAAGAAAAGAAAGAGAAGTCTTTTCTGTTTGTTAAAGTTCTGTGGATTCTGTGATTCCCTGGCGGCGGGACCTGAGCTTACGTTGAGCACCCCCTTGCGGAAGGCTTCGGTGGCCAGAAATCCAGGGCCGTCCACGGTTTTCCCATCATCCTCCGGCCCCCAGCTGGCACTGTAGATGTCGATGTGCTGAGGGCGCAAGCTCAAAGACTGGGCTTCTACAATATCTGTCACGGTTCCGTCCAGCATCCTCACCCCTGCAAGGGAGAGACTGCCAAATCTATCATCCACACTTTCTTTTTCTCAACCACAGCCAGGTTCTAAGTGTTTATCAGTTCAAATCTCAAAGTCATGTAGGAGTTTTACCTCCCCATTTTTGACAGTAGCTCTTTGCTACTTACTACAACTTAACTACTTCTAACACTCATGTTCTGCCTCAAAAACTGAGAATTACTTCTCCAGATGCCTCTAGGACGAGTGATTCTTCCAGTCTATCTTTCTCACTGTTTTCCTTCCCTGTCCAACCCAGCTTTCCCCCAAAGCACACCAAACAGATCAAAACTGTAAGCAGAAGAGGCTGGAATGTCACTCCCTTTCACAGAAAAGTTCAGAAAATCCCAAAATAGCATGCATACAACTAGTGTCCTGTATTTCAGATTTTGGAATACAGTATCTTTTTGAAATAGCCTCATGTCTCCGTTTCCCACTTGTGTTGAACATGAGACACAAAGCTGGAGAGAGACCGGGGATCTGTGAAATGGCAGGAAGCCAAGCAGAAGGCTCGGTGCAAATTCACACCTCCCGCCATTTCACAGATCCTCAGTCTCTTCCTTTTGCTGCCAGTTGGTGGCTGGAAGCAAAGAGAGAGCCTGGGGATCTGAGAGGCAAACCAGCAGGAATGCGGCCGCGGCCGCCTCAAAGGCAGAAACAGAGAGGTGGCGGCAAAAAGTTTTGGGTTTTGGAGGTTTTCAGATCTCCAGATAAGGGAAGCTGAACCTGTATTTGGGGGAAAAGAAAAAAAAAACCCAACTCCTGAAGGGCAGGTGGTTTTCCTCCCTAGAAAATGCTGCCCTTAGCTGGATACATTTTTATCCCCAAACAGAAACTCAACCTCTTTTCCTAGTTCTACCATGGGCCAGCCCCCATCCCTTCAAAACGGAAGTGCTCACTTGCCCCCAATTTTGGCTCCGTAGGCAACGCCGACTCCACAGATATCATTGTTCGCAGTCGCAGCAACCTCCCCTGCACAACGCGTCCCATGTCTGGAAAGAAAAAAGAACAGAGACTGAAAAGGGGAGCTACGAAAGTGGGGAACCATTGGTAGTATAACAATTTAATACTTAATGCATTCGTGTGGAAGCAGATGATTTCTGTGTCCCTCAAGTCTAACACACGGATGGGGCAAAGCACAGCTCTCTGGATGTTTCTGGAGCATAAGATGTTTAGCTTGGAGAAGAGAAGACTGAGAGGTAACATGGCAGCCCTCTGAAGCGACATCATAGAGAAGATGGAGCCAGCTTCTTTTCTGCTGCTTCAGAGATTAGGACACGGAGCAGTGGCTTCAAATGGCAAGGAAAAAGGCTATACATGAACAATAGGAAAAATTTCTTGACTGTAAGAGGTGTTTGATGCAGACCTAAACACCCTAAAGGCACCAGATCCTGTCTGATCTTGGAAGCTAAGCAGGCTTACCTCTGGTTAGTACTTGGGTGGGAAAGAACCGGCCAAACCACCTTGGAGGATTCCTTTGTCTAATGGAATTCATGGGGTCACCGTAAGTCAAAAGGTGACTTGAAGGCACGCGTGTGCGTGCACACACACACAGAGCTATTTGACAACTGTCACTACTAAACGAATCATGAAATAACATCAAGCGTCAGAAGGCTGCCTTTCGGTAGTTCCCCCATCTTCCTCAAACTCACCTGTTCTCATCTCTGGCATTGTATCGTGGCTGAGGGTCTGGATCATTGTCGTTGAAGTCATAACTTGCCAAGGGATCCTGCAGGGAGAGGGGGGAACCCACAATCATGGCATTCGGTCCTTTCAGGGAAATTGTTCCTGAGAAATCTGTGTTTATCTAAATGTCAAGCTTCCAGCCTCTCTGAAGGCTGCAGAGAAAAGAAAACGCCCCAGTTAAGGGATACAACGAGGTGCAAATGATTTCACAAAGTTGGTGCGAGCCTAAAAATGTCATCCAGCCCAGCCCTGGTTGCACAGTACAGGAAACTTTGGCTGGCCGCCCAAGTCCTTTTTAAAAACCTCTAAGAAAAGAGACCCAGCAGCCTTAAAAGGAAGTCTATTCCGCCTCCGTTATTCCTAATTTTTAAACAATATCCCCTTTTCTCAGACCCGCTGAATCCACGAGGCTGGGTTCTTGTGAAGAGAGGAGGTGCAGCCAGAGAATCACAGCTCAGAAAATATAACAAAATCACAGCTCAGGGAATGTGACAAAACCTGAGGCTTGTCCCTGTCAGAAAGCAAAGACCCCAGCCCCACTCACGTAGTTCGTCACGAGATCAGGGTGGTCCTTCTCGATACCGTCGTCCAAAATGCTCAGGACTACCCCATCACCTGTGTACCCCTGGCTCCACACGCTGAGAACATTGAGGTCCGGAAGCACGTCGTTGTTCTTAAACAGAAGGAAAAAGATTCTCAGAAACCAAGGGGCCTTGTCTGTGTGTGAGTGCGTGTGCATGGGTGTGTTTATGTTTTAAAACAAGCTCTGTTGTCCCTCCTACTACTCACCAGATACCACTGCTTGTGAAACCACGGATCGGTGGGCACTACCGTGCCTGCCGTCCCCTCTGTGTCCGCCTCTTTAGCATCTGTTGCTCAAACCACGGGATCTGAAGTCAAAACACACGTGCATCAGCAATCGCTTCCCTTGCCTTTGGCCGTGGGTTCTTCTTCTTTTGGAAATTCATTTTTTTGGTTTTACACAAAATTCCATATGCTCAAACCAGACTTTTGAGCAACAAGAAATCAAACAATGCAATAATTCATGGATACAGTTATCAGCAGTTTGTTTAGATGCATTTGAAAGATGTAGATGTCTCTGTTTTGTGTTATTTTCTCTTTCTCAGTTAGGCTGGGGGCTGTCAGAGTCCTTTTGTATTTTAGCATGTTAGCATTTAGTCAGTTAGTAAGTTTGTATTCAAGTAAGCTAGTGTTTGGTGGACTTTTGTTTTGTTTCAGTATGGTGTTTCAATTTTAGTTTACATTTACGTTAAAAATGTTAGTCAGAGTTTGTTATTTTGAGTAAAAATTGATCAATACAGTTTACAGATTATTACTGCCCTGTTATCCTCACTGTGTCGCTTTATAGAACAGAAATTGCAGAGGAATGGACTGAAAGGGTGGAAATTAAAGGCAAATTCTGGTTGGACATTAGGATAGCTGCTTGATTGTGGAACTGATGACCTATATTGGAGAGGGCAGAGGGGCAGGTTGGAGACTTTCAGCATGGGAGACTCCTTCCCTTCTCCTCAAAAGTTGCCAACCTGCCCCTCTGTTGGCAAAGCCCTAGCTCTGGATTTCCTGCAGCAAGTAGGTGGGGTTCTCTAGATAACCTCAGGATCCCCCATCTTCAAATCTAGGATTCGACGGACTGACCTGCGGCTCTTTCTTCAGGCGGACGTGCCAACCCCAGTGCGGACTCAAAGACCTCTGTGCCACGCCCCGGTGCTTCAGGTGGTAATATGGCTCTCCTTCGATCACCTGGAGGAAGAGAGGGCAAAGGAAGATAAGGTCTTTGGACAGAGCACAGAACGAAACCAAGCCAAGGAAGGAGGGAATTTAAGCACAATGCAAAGATGCCCCATCATTTAAAAAGGCTGGAGGAGCCAAGAAGCAGAGAAAACCCTACATTAACCATTGATCTGAACCAGGACACACTTTTAGAAAAAAGGAAACTGTTTTGCAGAAGCAACTGTTATTGCAAATGGTTGCTGCCTGTCTGTGTGAGTCACCGTTCTGAGACTGCTATGGAATCAGGCAAGAAAAAGAAACACACAGAGAGTCGTGTCAAAGTGCTGGTGTTACCTTTCCAGATACAGCTCTCCCTCCATCTTCATCCCTCCACCTCCTAGCCCTGCTTAATTCCTCCGCCAAGCTTTTGGGCAGCTCATTGTTTTGAAATTCCCAACCCACATTTCTGCCTCTTCAAACAGGAGAAAGAGAATTGGCATGGGAGTAGCTTCTGAATGGCTCCATTAAGAACTGTCTCTGCTCTATCGACCTGCTCTTCAGAGACTTCCAGAAATAATTAAAAATATATATATATATATATATATTTAATGATCTCAATAACCAGAAATTGCCATGCTGGGTGGAGCAGGAGACCTATTTGTTTGTACTCAGTTCTGTTTGCTGAGGGAATTCTAATTTTCAAAAAAATATGAAAGAAAGAAGGGAACTCATTCAAGGATGTTATTCGCTCACCATTGCTGAAAGCAGAATTAGAAAAAAATGTTTTTTTGGACTAAAACCATATGCAGATTGAAAAAAGAACAGTAACTTTCACAAGCTCCGTCAGTAAGGCCACAATAGCTATTTCAAATAAAAACTCAGCCATTTCAAGAGGGGACTTGGCACGTGCTCAGAGACTACATGAATGCATAAACTCAAAAGAATGCATGCTTTCTCCTTCCTCACCATTGATTGATTGATTGTATTTCTAGGCCGCCTTTCTCCCAGAATTGGGACCCAAGGTGGCTTCCAAGAGTAAACACACATTAAAAACATTAAATACATAGATTCCTCTGCCAGCAAAGGGGTGGAGTAGATGGCCCTCGGAGATAATTGATGAGCGCAGGAGCTCCCACTGGCTCCCTACACATTCCACAGCCTCGGGCCCCCTAAAGCCCTATTTTCCAAAAAATTAGGGAGACCCTTCGGAAAGCCCACACGGCCGATGACTGAAAACCCCACCTTCCAGCGCAGTCTAGCAGACTGGGGAAGGGCTGGGGGAGCCAAAGAGATGCCGGGGGGCTTCCTCACGGCAGCCTCCGCCTGGCCCTTCCCAGAGAGCTTTGGGACCCCCCCCCGCCCCATAAGCCGGCCAAGAAACGCATTCAGTTGGCCTGCGGGGGTCTGGGCCTCGTCCGGACGGGCCCCCTGTCACACACGTCCAGTCCGCGGGGGCTGGCAGCCAAACACGTGTGGGATTCCGGGGTGGGAAGGCCCCAGAAAGCAACTGTGAGGGGCTTATCCCACGGGGGGCTCTATGGGGCCACCATGGCATGTGGGGGGGAGGCCCAAGGCAGGGCTAGGCCGGAGGCTCCTGGGGGGACATGGCTGCACCCCCTTCCCCTCCTTGCAAAAGGCACTCTGCCTATGCTCAGAGGCTGCTCCACGAAGGACACACGGGGTCCCGGTTTGCTTAGAGGGGGGCCGTGGATCCCTTCCTCACAGCCGCCGCCTTCCTCCTCCTCCTCCTCCTCCCCCCTCACCTGCCCCAGGTAGAGGAGGCCATGCCTGCGGGCCAGGCGCTGGGCCTCCTCGCTCCCTCCGGGCACGCGCACCGCCCAGCTGCTGAGGTAAACGCGGGGCTCGGCGCCCCCGCCGCCCCTGAGGAGGCAGAGGAGCCACAGCCAGAGCGAGAGCCCCGAAGCCCCCGCCGCCCCTCGCATGGCTCTCCTCCTCCTCCTCCTCCTCCCCGGGCACAGAGGAAACGAGGGGAGGCCACGCGGGCCGGGGTCCTTTTATAACCCAGGTGCGGCCTAGCGCCACCCCTCGAAGCCGGGGCCTCGATTTGGTCCCCGCGCCCGCCCCCAGGAGACCGAGCGCGGCTTTTCCCCCGCGCCACCTGTTCGGAGGCGCGGGTCGCCATGGCAACGGGGAAGCCGGCGCCGGAGGGCGGGCTCCCCCTCGGAGCGGACTCAGCTGTGCGCTCGGACCGGCTGGTGGGCGGAGTCGAGGGCGGGCCGCAAGGCCTCGTGGGAGTTGTAGTTCTCCTGCGGCAAAGGGGATCCCTTGGACGCGGTTATTCTTGTTAATTCATTTAATGTAAAATAAAGCCGCTCTGCTTTACTAAACAAATTTCATTTTCTGCCCTTTTGTTTTCCTAAGTGAAATAAGGCCCATCCTTCCTTTCGGCGGGAAAAAAAGCAAACTTCCAGATGAAAGGAACGTGAGAGT
This sequence comes from Iguana delicatissima, assembly GCA_948472985.1. Classification (NCBI taxonomy): domain Eukaryota; kingdom Metazoa; phylum Chordata; class Lepidosauria; order Squamata; family Iguanidae; genus Iguana; species Iguana delicatissima. Next base: position 43,199 of record CAOKZL010002539.1, read on the forward strand.
GCCCCTGAGCACATGCAGAGTGCTCATTACAGCTCTCCCGGGGAGCCGGGAGTGGAACCTGGCCTTCAAAAACCCTAGTCCCACAGGGGATGGGGATCACGGGGCGCCCGGACTGCCCCTCCCAGCATCCCCGCTCGCCGCCGCCTGCTCCGGCCGGGAGACCGGGGGGCCAGACGCCCGCCCGCCCGCCCGCGCTCGGCTTTAAAGGCCCCCGCGGCCCCCCGCTTCTCGCGGCACCGCACATCCCCTCGGCCCGAGCCCGCACGGCCGGCGCTGACGGGCGCGTTGCAACTCCCAGCCGGGACTGTGCCGCTCCAGGGCCGATGGGCGCTGCAGTCCGTCCGCGCCAGGAGGCTCCCCTGCTCCGAGGCTCCCTTCCCCACACGCCCACCCGCCGGGGCGCGGCCGGCCCGACGCCCCGGAGAGATTGCGCGGGAGGGCCGGGGCGGGCTCCCAAGTCCGCTCCGCACCCCCGGGCGCGGGAGGGGCCCCGCCGCTCCTCGGGCCACGGCGCCCAGCCCTCTGCGCACGCCCGGAGGCGCCCCCGCACCTGCCGCCTGCCGGCCCCGCCCCCGGCCCCCATTGGCCGCGCGGCGCGGCGCGGGGGCGGGGCCTGCCGCGGGCCCCGCCCACCCGGGGCTAATCGGCTCCGCGGGCTCGGCGCGGCGCGGCTCGGCGCGGCTCCGGGGCGCCATGGGCTCGCTGCAGCTGCGCTTCCAGGCCTTCCTGAACCAGCCGGGCTGGCCGGGCGAGCTCCTGGGCGGCCTGGAAGCCAGGACCGGCGTCCGGCGGGACTACCTGGCCACAGGTGAGCGCCCCTCGGGGCTCCCCCGCCGCCTTGGGGACTCTGTGCATGCCCAGGGGCGCCCTGCGCCCGGGTCCGAGCGAGTGGGCGGAGGGCTGGGGCCGCGCCTGTCGCGGTTCCGGCGGGGTGTCGCCTCTTCTTGCTGCCCTGGCGGGCTTCGGAGCCCCCGGTGCTGGGTTCAAGTGCGGCGGCCGGACCCCCCGGGTCCCCCCTCCCCTCCCCTCCCCTCCCCTGCGGGCTGTTCTTAGCCCGTAAGCCCCGGCGTGGCCGCCCTCCTGGCGGGAGCCGGAGCGGCGCGTCTAAATAATGACCTTTGATAACAGCGAGCGCTGCTATTAATAGGCACTCCTCGGCCTCCATCGTAACCCTGCTGGGGGGACTCTGTGTATGCCCCGGAACCCTCTTTGGGCCCTGCAGACGGAGGGGAGAGGCGCCGGGGCGGCTCCAGCGTCCGTGGGCAGCATCGCTTTTTAGCACGGGGGCATCTGAGCGTGTGCAGAGTGCTTTCCTCCCTCCCCCTTCGGGCTTACCGGGGTCTGAGCAAGGGATTGTGTCGGGGGGGCGTTGCTTGTTCCATACCCCTGCCTTTGGGTGGCCTTTCCCATCATCCCCCAGCTGGCCTGCCTGCTGTCGCAGTCCACAGCAGGGCCTGCCCCGGAGGGTGTTTGTCCCCGGCTTATGCCCCCCCGCTCATCTCCCCTCCCCATGACTTATGTTGCTCTTGACTGTTTATACTCGCCAATACCCAGAGATCCCCAAGGGGTATTAATTAATAAAATTCCGAAGGGGCGCAGCAGCAAGGCGCCATGGTTGTTACGCGGCGGGTGGGCTGCGTTTGGACAAAATCCGCATCCCCGTGAGGTGCATTTTTGGTTCCCTCTGCGGGCTCTTTCTTGCCTGGAGGGAAATTAACCATTATTTTTAAAAATCCATTTTGTTTCAAAGATTCCTTTTCCTCAAGGAAAGAAACCGGCTCTCCGTGGCACAGACAGATGTTGGGTCCAGTTCTCCCTGTTTTCTCCTGAGCGAAAACACTTATTATTAACATTGACTTCCATTTACGCCCTGCCTTTCCCCCCTGAGCTCAAGTATGTGCCCCATCCCCACAACGACCCTGTGAGGTGGGTCAGGAAGGGGAGAGGGCGGCCCAAGGTCACCTGAGCAAGCTTTCGCGGCTGAGCGGGGACTTGAACCCAGACCCTTCTCAGCCCCGCTCCGCTGCCGCGCAGCACTGACTCTTGGTCTTGTGGCGGTGAGTTCCACCGGTGCGTCCTGCAGAAAGGGTGCAGTTGGTGAAGTTGGTGTGTTCCTGGGCATGACTTGCCAAAGAGAAGATTTAGCACCGGAGGCAGAGACGGCAGCGAAGGAACAGGGGGAAGCTCTTGCACCACCTAAAGGGAAAGTGGCTCAGCCGGTTTCAGCACACATTTTTTACCCGAGACGCACGATGTGCACGTGTGGAATGAAACGACCAGGTCGAGTAAGCCTGGCGTCCGGAAGGAGAACCTCCGCAGCAGCCCGTCCTTTCTAAAATGGTGGAAACTAACGTGTTGTTGGTCCCAGGAGGGACCGCGAACTGGAATATCGGGTTTGTGGCGGAGAGGAGCTGTGTTGCGGCGGCGCAGAGGCGCAGCGTAGCGCACGCGTCCTGGGGCAACCGGAGGGCGCAAGAGAAGGCTTTCGGGGGCCCCGGATTTGGAAACCGCCTGAGCCCGGAGCTGGCCCTGGGCGTTTGGCAGCGCAAACGGAGACAGGCGAAGCGCCCAGGTTAGCGCGGCCTTAGACGGCGCCCGCTTCCTTCGCTCGGAGCCTCCCCTTCCCTCTCCCCACGCTCCAGGAAACCAGGAGTGCGAATCCAGCCACTGCGGGACGGCAGCTCCCCGTTTTCTTCTCTCTCTGGCTACCCATTAAGGTGGTGTCGTCCTGAACGTTTCCCACAAGCGGGGCTGATTCTGTGAAATAACAACGATGCCCAGCTGGTCCGTTCCCAAGCCATGTTCGTTTGAAAACGGGGGGGGGGGGTGTTTTTTATCCTCAAAAGTTTTTTTGAAAGAAATAATTTAGAAATCAATTTGCAAGGAACGCATCAGCCGCTCTTTACCACCAAGCTTACTAACTCAAATAATCTAGCAGCGTCGCTTAATTTTTTTTTTTAAGAGATAAAAATGTATTCCCATTTTTTGCGGGCGGAGGCAGAGGAAGGAGTGGTGGGTCGGCGATTAGGACGGCGCCCTTCTTTCCGTTCTCTGGATTGTGCTGGAAAGCCCTGGCGAGGGGCGGGCCGGCCTGGACTTTGCCTGCGGGAGGTTTAATGATTGCCCCGGCCGAGCGGCGCCTCCCCGGTGGATGGACCCGGGCGCCTGGTGTTTCCCCCGGGTTCAAAGACCGCCCCTGCCACCCGTGCGCATTTGCTCCCAAGTCTCTGATGCCCAGCTGGACCTAAGGCGTTGCGCTGACAAACCCTGGCGGGAGGAGATGCGTTGAATTCGGGGGCATCACAATTCGGCCACTGTGGGTAACACACCTGGCAACATTTTGTAGACGGAAACCGGGGTCGCGCGCGGCTGAGCGACGTCGGAGAGGGGCCGAGATTATTAGGGAGGTGGAAGAGGCAAGCTAGGAGAATTTGCAGCGGTTTGCTTTTGCCCGAGTCTCCTGGGAAGGGCAAGATTCCCCCTCTCGCCGTGTCCAGTGGTCTCCTTGCCCGAAGGCCAATATTTTCATAGGAAAAAAAAAAGTGTGAACAGGGAGGCCCAGGGTGGTTTGGGAAGGGGGGAGGCGCGGCTCTCTTTGCTGCCGTCCCAGCGAGAGAGGTGCCGCCTTCTTCCGCGCTGACGGGGTTCTAGAACGCCCGCCGGCCGTGAAACTGCCGTTATTCCGGTTGGCCTCCATTTTGGAGCCTGGCTTGGTCGTCGCCGCCGGCTTCTTCCCCCCGGGGAAACAACCTGGCAAGTTTTACTTTCTCCTAAAACGAAGGAGGGCCCTCTCAGAGGACCTTCAGCCACCACCTGGGGGCTTTGGACTACAAGTCCCATGATCCACTACCATGGGCTGGGGTGGGGGCGGCAGCCAGGACATTTGACAGCCAAATACGAACATCACCCCCGTCCGCGGTTTCCTATCCGTATTATTATGTTATTACCATATAAGACGTACGTATGCACCCCCTATCTGTTTGTTTATTTCATCGTTGACTCACTATTTAAGAAAGGGTGTGATCTAAATCATAACACTAATACCGGTATTAATGCTAATAATGCTCTAGGAGGTAAAGATAATGATAATGATTGGAACTGAGTGGGATGAACCGGGCCTTTGGGGTTTTGCTAGCTTGGTTTGGGCACGTTGCATTCCTTCGCGATACCTCAGTCTGAATACATTTGTGTCTGTTCGTCTTGTTTTCTGTAATTTCGTTAAAGCCATTTTGGTTCCGTGCTCTCTTTCGGAGACCCGGGTTCTCCCTGTGGTGGCAGCTCTTTTCTCCGTTTATAGATACCGATGCGCAGCAGTTTTCTAAATATGCATGCAAAAGCGGATAGCATGTTAATCCCCCCTTGCTTTTCCAGGCTCTTATAAATACATATTTTTGTCCCGCGTTTTGGGGAGCAGGCCCGGGTCGCTTTGCCGCTGATCTCGGCTTTGCTTTTCCTCCCAGGTTCGGTTGCTTTCCTGGGGCTCTACCTGATGTTCGGATACGGGGCCTCTCTGCTCTGTAATCTGATCGGCTTCGTCTATCCGGCGTACGCCTCGTAAGTACCCGCCCTGGGAGCGAGAACCGTGTCCCGCTGCCTCTTTGGGATCAGACAGGGAAAGCGCACCCCACGGGCGTGCACGTGGCCCCCCAAAATCCCCGGTTCCCTTTGCAGCTCCCCATTTCTCAAAAAATTCAGACCCTCCAGCCCCCTGAAACCAAGGCCAGAATGGCGAGGGGAAAAGCCACGGTGCCATTTTCCGTGGGGCTCACGCGGGTCAAGGTTGACCCCTACTCACCCCCGTGCAGTAGCCTGCCCCTTGGGTCAGGGAGGGGCTCGTAGGGGAAAACGCCTTAAATTTAAAAGAAATAAAGTACCCAAGCGAAGGGGGGAGGCGGGTGGCAGCGCTGGGGTCTTTGGAGACACGTGTCACCGTGGTCCGCCTCGGTGCTGCTGGAGGTGGGGAGAGTCGTGGGCCCAGGCTGGCATGTTGTGACCCCCCCCCCACGTTTTCTCCCCTCCCGGGCCTGCCTTCAGCATCAAAGCCATTGAGAGCTCCGCCAAAGAGGATGACACGACCTGGCTGACCTACTGGGTGGTCTACGGCCTCTTCAGCGTGGCCGAGTTCTTCTCCGACACCTTCCTCTACTGGTTCCCCTTCTACTACGCTGGCAAGGTAAGCAGAGGAGAGCGCGGGTGGCGGGTTCGAGTCTTCCACACCCGTGCTTCATACAGAGCCGTCTCAGCAGCACCTAAGAGGTTCCCAAATGCTTGTTTTGTCTGGGGGTGTCCCCATCCAAAAAGCCCAGGCAAGGTGGGTCAGTCTGTGTTGGCAAGCGAGCTCCAGCTGCGTTTGTCTCCAAAAGAGCAGGGCTTTTGTAAAGCCAACGGCTCTAAGGAGATGGCTGATACGACTGAACCCTTTTGTGCCACTGAGCATCTGTTGTTGCCGGCAAGGGCTCCAGAACCCATCTGCTTGGTGGCAGAGGCCGAGCTCTGAGGTCACGTTGGAAGGAAGCTCGCCTGGGGCTCCCCGGCCGGTGGCCCCAACGTCCTTTTCTTTCCAACCATGCCTGTGTGCACGCCTCCCCCAGAGCCTCTTCCTGGTCTGGTGCATGGCGCCCGTCTCCTGGAACGGCTCGCAGGTCATCTACCACCACCTCATCCGCCCGTGGTTCCTCAGGCATCACCAGACGGTGGACAGCGTCCTCAGTGACCTCAGCGGACGAGCAGCCGCGGCGTCCAAAGAAGGTAAGCAGGGAAGAGAGCGCCCAAAAGCAATGTGGGGAGGAACCCCGGGCGCCTGGAGGCGCTTGGACTGCAGCTCCCATCATTCCTGCATGCTGAGTTGTGGTACAAGGGGATGCTGGGAGTCACAGTCCCGCATCATCTGGACGGCCTCACAATTCCTGTCCGTGTGGATAAGATGGTACCCTGCTTACTCCTCATTATAATGACATTATCCCAGTTTGGCCAAATAATGTAGTGGCGCCAAGGGTTTTTAGGGGAGCCCCCCCACACCCAAAATTCCTGATGACAGGCATCCCCCACTTATCTGATGGGTCAGGGACCAGAGCGTTGCCAGAAAGTGGAATTGGTCAAAAAGCAGAACCCAGTCTTCTTGTGGGGACGGCAATGATATCCAGTGGCAGGGAGTTCCACTGCTTAACTCTGGATCGTATGAAAGAAGAAGCCCGTCTTTCTTTGTCCTGGATTCGGGGGTCCAGGGGGAAGCGGGGAGAGCCACTGTGTCTCATGTGCGTGTGTGGGCACAGTGGTAGGGTGCCTTTGCTCCAGGTTTTAGTCAGAACTTGAATAGACTTATCAAAGTTTCTGAACCTGTTTCTGAGACGGAGGGCCCGGTTCCGAACACCAGAGAGCCGGTTCCTTAAAAGTTGTGACTAAGACACCAAACTTTTTAAAATCACCCTTCCTGCAGGGTTGGAAGGCCCTGCCCCTCTCCGGTTTCTGCACCTCGGCCGTAGCGTCAGAATGCACTTTATGTCCCACCGCCCGCAGAAAGAGGGCAGGGAATAAGGCTGCCGAAGGAGACCCCCGCCCCGCTCTTCTGCACTCTGGGTCTCGGCCTCTCTCTCGCACTCGGGGCTTTGCCGTTCTCCTCCTCCGGCGCCTGGGCTCTCCGGTTCTTTCTCTCCTCGGGGCTCTGCCCGACTGTTCCTCGTGCCTCATTATTTTCGTTTCTTTCCCCTCCTCCTTCCTTCCCTCCTTCCTCCCTCTCCGGCTTCTGTCCCCCAGTGCTCCAATCTCTGGCGAGCAGCTGAGCTTTTCTGCCGCCGAGGGGCAGCTTCCGGTCGCCGGCTCCGGCTCGTCCGTACGTAACCCCCCTCCTTCCCCCTCGCCCCCCAAATTCCCAGGTGGAGGGAGCAACACGCCGAGGGTGAGCCGGGTGCGACCCCCCGAGTGGGCCAGATCCGCCACCACGGGGTGATTTTTCTGGATTTTAGAGGGTCCCTCTCCGTTCGGCAAGGTTAGCCGACCTCCCTTGAGGTTTCCTTCCTTGTGTTAAAATACGCCTGGTGTTCCCGTCCCTCTGCCCCTTCTCCTGCCTTTATCTCTTCCCACGATTTGCCCCCGTGAGAATTTCTCTGAATTCAGACCTGGAACTTGAGGAGGGGGCTAAGAGAAGTTTACCCATCCGCTGCCCCCCACCCATACGCTTCTATAATCTGGGAGAGGAACATCTCTGAACATTTACTGCCCTCCTGTACCATCCAGCTGGGCCGTCTTACCAGCCCCGTTTGGAAATGTGAAGGATTCGAACCTGGGACCTTTGGTGCGGAAAGCAAACTCAGCCCTGCCTTAACCCCCATTGGGGGCGTCTCGGGCACAGGTGGGGGGGCCCAGACCTGAAACAGTCCCCAGTGGGGAGCTGGCTGTGGACGATGGTTTGTCCGTGGGCCAGTTTGCGAGCTTCTGCTCGCAGATCCGGCTTAACGCTTTTCTAACTTTGGTTGCAAAGTGGATTAGGTCAGCATTACCTCCCTCTCTTTGGCCGGGATTTTCCCAGGCGGCGCAGGCGCTATTTATAGAACGCGCGGCTCGGCCGCGGAGAGGGCTTGGGTCTGTGACGCGCCCTCCCCTCTGGATTTTGGGCCGGCTTGGCTGGTTGCTGAAGAGACGGGTGTGTACAACCTGCGCCCCTCTTACGCCCTTTCTCTCCTCCGTCGCTTCTTTTGCAGCGTCCAAAGAAGCCGTCAGGCGGACCCTCCAGAGGACAGACGACTGAACTACGGTGGTAGATACCTGTTTTTTAAAAACTCAAATGAAATAAAGGATGCCCCAATTTCTGTGTTTTTAAAATTCATTTCTCCGCCCCCCCTTGCACCACAACTTGGGGGGCTTGGGGTTTTCTCCCCCACGCACCCCTTCCCTGGAGGGGCCTGCAAACTAGGCGGCCGCAACCGGGGGCTTTCGGCGCTGACTTTGTGCAGCCCCCGATTGCCAGCAGGCAGTGCTGTTGCCGCATCCCCCCCCCAGTACTTGTAAATGTCCCCGAGGGGGCAGCATTGAACCGTAATTCATTTCTTTTTCCGTCTGTCTGGGAAAAAGTAACTCGGGGTGCGGTGGGGTGAGCTGCCGCATCCCACCATTGACTCACGTTCAGCTTCATTTTTATATTATGTTTATTGGCGTCAGGAGCGGGGTCGCGTTTGCCGTCTGGGTCAGACACTCAGCCCACACGTGCCCTAGTTTTTATCTGGGAGATGTTGGGGGTATGGTTATGGTACCTCCAAAGTGCCAGATCCCACCTGCTCTTGGGAGCTAAGCAGGTTCAGCCTTGGTTAGTACTTGGATGGGAGACCGCCAAGGAATGCCGGGAGCTGGAGGCTCTGTTTCAGAGGAAGGCGCTGGCAAAACCACCTCTGAGGATTCCTTGCGTAAGAAAACCAGGCGGCGCATTGTTTTCTGCCTTTGCGTGGGAGTTTTCTCCCCAAGATCTGTCCAAAGGGCGTTTGCCTCTGCCGTCCTCCAAGGCTGAGAGAGCGTGACTTGCCCGAGGCCGGCCGGTGGGTTTCCACGGCTGAGCAGGGGTGCGAGCGCCAGCCCCCGCAGCGCTCGTACCGCCCTTAATACGTGGTGGGTGTAAGTATTTTTCATCCCGTGGTATCAGGGAAGATATAAAAGGCATTATTTTTGGTAGCCTGAGATCCTGCACTACAGGGCAGGAGGGAAGGAAGCATTTTCTTTTTATCTAGAAGAAAAATAGTCGTAAATGCCATTTTGCTTTCCGGGTGGGGCCGCCTTTCTCCCAGCAGGGGAGACTTGGGGCACCAAGGGAGGGAAGCCCTTGACCCAATTAGCGCCCAATTAAAAGGGGACATGGGGGGACGGAGGGGGGGCGGGAGGCCAGCTGCAGGAATGGACACTCCACCGTCTGCGGGCCGCCTCCGTGGGCCACTTGCCGGGGGGGCGTCCGGCCCACCCCTCCGCTCCCAGATGTGGGGAGGGGGCCTCTCCCCCTTCCCCTGGGTGATGCCAAGCCTGGGGCGGGGGCTGCCGGGCTCAGCCGTGAAGGGCCCCCCGGCCGCGCGTGTCAGCCGAGGCCCGTCAGCCCGCATTAGTGCCGCTGCACCGGCTGGGGGCTTCTAAGACCCCCCTTCTCCCAAGCCTGCGCCCGGCAGTCGGACCCCTTAAGCAGGGAAGCCAGGCAGGTCGCCCTCCCGGCCCCTGCGTGGTTACGCTCTTGCCTGGTTTTAATTTGGCCGATCGACTGATTGCCCCTCCGCCTTTCGCAAGAGCCCCAACCGGGCGAAAGGGCTGAATGACGACATCGGCAGTGAGAACAGCGATCATAATTTATTCACAAAATGTTTTTCCTCTCCTGCAACGGACATTCTTCAGGGTGCGTTTGAATTAGGTGCGCGTTCTTCATTGCAAGACGAACCAAAATAAATCATAGTGTCATTAGGGATTTTGTTTTTGGGGGGAGATGGAGGAAGAAAATCTGTTTTCCTTTTGATCATCAACATTTTCAAAGTCCAAGTTCTCCCTCTCCTCCTTTTTCATAGAATCATAGAAATGTAGAGTTGGAAGAGACCCCAGGGGCCGTCCAGTCCAACCCCCTGCCAGGCAGGAAAACCCTCAGAGCCCTCCCGACAAGTGCCCATCCAGCCTCCGCTTAAAAACCTCCAACGAAGGAGACTCCACCACACTCTGTGGCAGCACGTTCCTCTGCCGGACGGCCCTGGCCGTCAGGAAATTCCTCCTGAGGTTCAGGCGGAATCTCCCCTCCTGCAGCTTGCATCCATTGCTCCTTGTCCTGGTCTCAAGAGCAGGAGAAAACAAGCCCCCTCCCTCCTCGACATGACACCCCTTCAAATATTTAAACATGGCTATCATGTCCCCTCTCAACCTTCTCTTCTGCAGACTAAACATCCCCAGCTCTCTAAGTCTGTCCTCATAGGGCATGGCTTCCAGGCCCCTCACCATTTTGGTTGCCCTCCTCTGGACCTGCTCCAGCTTGACCATGTCCTTCTTGAACTGGGGTGCCCAGAACTGGACACAGTATTCAAGATGAGGTCTAACCAAAGCAGAATAAAGTGGTAGCAATACCTCCCTCGATCTAGACACCATACTCCTCTTGATGCAACCAAGAATTGTGTTGGCCTTCTTGGCTGCCGCATCACACTGCTGACTCATGTTCAGCTTGTGGTCTATGAAGACTCCTAGATCCCTTTCACACGTACTGCTAGCCAGCCACGTGTCCCCCATCCTATATTTCTGCATACCGTTTTTTCTGCCTAAGTGTAGGACCTTACATTTCTCTCTGTTGAAATTCATTTTGTCAGCCTTGGCCCAGCTCTCCAATCTGTCCAGGTCCTTTTGAATTTTGATCCTGTCATCAGGCGTATTAGCAACCCCTCCCAATTTGGTGTCATCTGCACATTTGATCAGCGTGCCCTCTATTCCTTCATCCAAGTCATTAATGAAGATATTGAACAGCACCGGGCCCGGGACAGAACCCTGTGGCACCCCCAAAAAGTCACTTCTCCCCTTTTTTTTTCTTTTTTGAAAAAGAAGTTGTAAGTACGGCCAGCAGCTCTCCCCCAGGGTCTACAATTTATTAATTGTATCACATCAAATTGATGTCTCCACGTGGCTAATATTAGAAATCATTCCATGCGTCTGACAGGGTCACTGAAAGTGCACGCAGGCGGGAAGTTAAAACTTTGGTCAAGCCAAGGTGACTCAGACTCAATCCGTCACGTGGGCCAGGGATCCCGGGAAGACAGTCGGACCATCAAGCAGACAAAAGGGCCCTTTTGCACTGATACGGCCGCTCAATAGGATCGCAGTCGGCCTGCCGAAGGTGGGCAGTTTCACTCTACCTGGGCCTTTTGTCTCGTTCGGGCAGAGTCGTTCACAAAGGACTGAGAAAACATCCAGCCGGAGATGTGGGTCATTGAAGGCCTTTGATCTAGCCTCCGGTACTATTGTTCTCCCGGGGAGAGAACTAGCCCTCCAGGTATATTTTGTTCTGTAAAAACCCCATGTTTTTATCTGTTCGTGGGTGCATTCACTTTTTCCTCCTGAATCCCGGTCAGTTTGTCTTGCCTCACCGCCCCCCGTCTTCCCCCATTTTGAGTTTCATCGCTTTGACTCTCCAGTTTTTCAACATTGGCTCCCTTGGGCATTAAATCAAGGTAAAGTATTGCCTCCGAACACCCCAAAACAAAATCCCTATCAATTTTCCTTACTTTCTTTTTCTTTAGCTCTTGGATGAATGGGTGTGGGTGTTTGTTGTTGTTTGCTTTAATTACTGAGGGTTTAATAAAATCTTTAAAGTGAACAACCTGCCTAGTTCTTGGCGTGGTCTGACTCCGTAAAATCTGGGTCGCAAGGTCCTGCAAAGTTGCCCTGCCTCTCGTGTAGCTAAGACAGTGCTCTGGGCTGATTTTCCCCACAATTTTGACAGATTTTGGGAATCCCTTAAGGGAGCCCCCTAGCAAGCAGGGTGACGAAGTACAGATTTTCTGACCTTTGCCTAAGTCCAAATTCAACAGGTGTGGCTTTGCCTGGCATGTTGAGGACGGTTTTCGGCCTGCCACCAGACACAAAAGACGAGGAGCCTCTCCGGGAGCAAGAAGTGGCAACCCTAAATCCGCGCAAAAAGGGCTGAATCCGTCACAATCCAAACCCAGCGCCTACTGCTGTAGAGGGATTCGTATACCGGTTTTGCTTTCTCACGTATTTTCTCACGTGTTTTGCTTTTTTTTAAAAGCTCAAATTCTTTCCATTCCAAAAGAGGAAGGAATTTGCAACGGCTGATAAATCCTTACCTGGATTTTAATGCTTTTTTTAAAAGGAATCCGATTGCAAAGCCAATGCGGACCGAATGCTTTCCCACCCCATTCCTCCATCTTTCTGCCTCACGGAGGAAGCAATTCAGAAAAGTTAAATTCTGCTCCATTTTAAAGAATAAACTCTTGTGCAACAGTGAGTCGAAACAAAGCGTTCAACACAAAATTGGCCAGTGTTGGTAAACTCTTCTCCCTTTTTAAGAACAAACTCCTTCCCGGTGGTGGACCAAAACAGAACGCCTGAGGTCTCTCCGCCCCAGTGATGGAGGCGTTGGCCAATGTTGCCAAATTCTTACCCGGTATTTTTTTCAAACACAAAAGCGGAGGAGAACAGAGCGTTCACCTGTCCTGCCTTGAGGAGGGATTCGGAGGAAGGCGCACGCTTCGGACCCATCCTTTTTGGGCAGGGGTCTCCCGCAGCTCCGGCTCCGAGCTTTGCCTCTCTCTGCCCGGCCCGGAGCCTCTTCCTGCAGCCGGACAGAACGGGGGGCTCTCCCCAGAGTGATGGGAATGCAGATTCCGGCTAACGAGGGGCACCGTGGGGCACCCCACCCGGCCCAGACAACAATGCCGGCTCCTGGGGCCGGCCGGGGCCTGGGAGAGGCGGGTGGGCGGTGGGCGAGGGGTCTGCCGAGGCCCCTTTCCGTCAGGGGGGCAGCCAGGCGTGCGAGGAGGAGGAGGAGGAGGAGGAGGAGGAATCGGACTGGACGCCCCCCAGCCGGGCCGGGGACGGCCGGGACCCCAGCGTTGGGGGGAGGAAAAGGGGGCCGGCTGGGCCCAAGGAGACCCCCTCCAGCGGGCTGTCATCTGTGCTCGTTGGCTCTCTTTGGCCTCATCAGTGGAAGAATCAGGAATTAGCGAGAAAATTAATAATTGGAAGGCGAGCAGCAGTTTTGGGAGTCATTTGAAGCGTTTTGCTCTCTCTCTTTGTGGACTTCCATCGTCATTACCACACCATAACAACGATAGCGGCTATTAATTAATTAATATTAATAATAACTGTTAATTATTATTCATATTAATGATGATAATCATTGTCATTGTTTTTCTGTGACTGTTATGAGATGGTAATGGCAACAGCAATTAACTACGGCACACATTTTTTCATTGCTGTTCCTTTTACCGTGTTGTTGTCATGACTTTTACCCTTAGAAAACCACAATCGCAGCAATACTTGATGCTGTTAATAATGTTAATTATAGCAGTCACTCGTCATTGTTCTTCTTTTCCTGTTGTTAGATGGTAATAATAACAGCAACTATTAATTATTGTCATTCTTGCTCTTTTTATTTCTTGTTAATACTTTTATTATTGTCCCTTTTATGTTATATAAAAATGTATTAATAAAATATTATAAAAACACCATTATTGTTAAATAGTAATTTTCAAGAATGGTAGTTCCTTACCGTTACTGTTTCTTCTAATTAATTCTTGATTAAATATGGCTTTTCACGAGCGCCTTTGGGGCCTAACTGATTTTGTCCAGATCTTTGTTATGCTTTCAAACGCTTATAAGGACTTTACTAACCGGTTTTAAAAGGGTCTTGTATTAAGGACCGCTTTCAATCCTCTTCCTTGCTCACCTTGCTCTGAAAGGATTTAAAACTATTCCGAATTCCCACATTGTGTGCCATCCCAGGGTTTCTCAGATATGGAGGGTGGGAGACAGAAATATTGAAATGAAAACAGCAATACATAAATAATCCACATTATTAGGTGATGTTCATGGTAACTATGATATCCCAGCATCATAACTAGTGACTGTATTAATGTGGAAGAAGTTTCTGTTGGATCCAAAGGGGCTTTACTCTTGAGTAAACGGCCGGACGGGGGAAGCTCAGCCCAGACCTCCTGGCCCCAGTGGGGACTACAGAACCCATCACCGCCAGCCAGCCCAGGTCGTGCCATCTGGGGATGATAGGAGCTGCACTCCAAGGTGCCCAGAGGGTCCCAGCTTTGGAAAAAGACTGTTTCCTTCTGGCTTCCCATGAGGCCTTTCTCATCTCTGCGGCCTCCGAACCTTTTAGCCGGGGATTGAACTTCAATTTCATGCAAAACTCAGCGTGAATTTTAATGCTTTGCGCTGCGATCCTTAAAAGTCTCCTGCTGCAATGCAACAACATTTCCTCCTTTCTTTCTCCTTTTCCTTCCCGGCTTACCCAAAGAGCTGGGGTTATTTGCAGGGTTGGCCTGAGACCTCAGGAAATGAAAATTTTTCCTTGGAGAAACCTGTGCCCCTTTCCCCTCCCTCCCTCCCTCCGATTTTGTCGGTGGAACTCGGCAGCGGCCAAATCGCGCCCTCCTTCTAAGACAAAACGTCAGAGGAGATGCAACTCAGCAACACGCAAGAGCATCGCCAGGAAAATGGTGTGTCAGCAACCCTTTCGCAAAGGGCTTTTGGGCCACCTGGCTGGCATTTGGGTAAAAAAGAAGAGAGGCCCCCCAAGATTTTTGCGGGCAGCTCTTCACCAGGAGCGTTTCCGTCCCAGCCAGGTGAGTGACGAGCTTCATTTTGGTTCTGGAAACCACACCAGCCGATTGTGTGCTTCCACGGAACGGATGGCAAATCCGTCCTCCACGAGGGCCGGTCACTTAACGTGGAAAATATGTTCGTGAAGGAGCGAGAGCGTCACAAGCAGGACGGACTGCGCGGCTTGGGAAGACGCTTTGGCTTCCGCCTTCTTCGGTGGCTCAACGTAACCTGCAGGTTTCCTCCTGGGAAATTTCCGTGTGGGACCGTAGAGAAGGTCCGGGGAAGGAAAGATTTGCTCTGGGCCTTCCTCTTCGCCCTCAGTCCCACGTTGCGTCCGCACGTCACCAGCGCAGCACTTTGATACCACTTCCGCTTTCACCGTTCTGTCTTATGGAATCACGGGGGGTGTCGTGAGCTGCTAAGAAGGCCCCAAGGGGCTCTGAAAGAGGGGGGCTGAGGATTAAATCCGTTCGGTTCTGCCCTGTAGACAGAGGAGCTTGGGAACTGTAATTTGGGGGAGCGGATTAGCGCTCTCTGGCAGAGAACCCCAAATCCTTCACCAAACGACAAATCGCAAGATTCCACAGAATGGAACCGTGGCACTTAAAGTGGTATCAAACTGCTTTAGTTGTACAGTGTGGACACATCCTCGCTCTCAGCCTCTCTCACTCCGCCGCGGACACCATCTTTTGGAGCAGAAGAGACGGCTGGGGAGACGGATTACTCTTCCCCCCTCCCCTTTTAGTCTGTTTATTTGGAGTGGCAGTGCCGAAATGTTCCCGTCCAAGACCGTGTCCAGTTCTGGGCCCATCACCAAACCGGCACAGAACCAGACCCAAACCCTCCATTCAGAAACCCAGTTTGTAGTACATGACAATAAGACTGCCCGATTGTCGTCCGCGAGAGCCAAGGGGCGTCCTTGAAGTCGCCGGCCGGTGAGAGCCCCGAGTGCCCGCCCCCCGCCCGGCTCTCCCCTCCATCGGCCTCACCCTGCCCCACCACGGCGGGAAGCGTTGCCCTCCGGGGGTGGTCAGATGGGCTGCCACGTCTTGTCGATGGTCTGGATGTGTTCCTTGGCCTTCATCCGCAAGGAGGCGATGCTGGAGCTCCGCTGGTCCACCTCCTCCAGGGGGTACTTGTCCACAAAAGTCGTGGCGCACTGGTAGGCGGCCGGGGGCATCGGCTGCATCCCTTGGGGCATGGCCGGCGGGTTGTTGAGGAAGGAGTGCCCGGCGTAGGCCGGCTGGAGGCCCTGGGCCGAGCCCATGAAGCCGGGGATGCTGTGCACCGTGGTGGCGCCGGAGATGGGGGAGGTCAGCCACGGGTCCAAGGGGAGCGAGTTGCCGATTGGGCCCACGTTGGCCGCCATGGGGGGCCTGTTGAAGGAGAGGATGGGGGTGTCGTGGAGCTTCATGGAGTTGGCTTCCATCTTCTCCTGGCGACGCCATTTGGCCCTCCGGTTCTGGAACCAGACCTGCAAGAGGGGAGAGCGGCTCAGTTGCAAAAGCCAAGCCGGCGAGCTGCCCGTTCTGAGCCTCGTCAAGACGGGGGAAAGAGGCCCACTCTGCTTCCATGAATCACAGAGAGAAGCGCTTCTGAAAAACTGTCTGTGTAAGGATTCCCTTGGCATTCGGCTCAACAGGACTTAGTTTGCTGAGCGTGGAATCCGCCTCATAGTCAAAAAGAAGAAGAAGAAAGAAGTCTAGCCCCCCTGAACTACAAATCCCATGGCACCCCAAGGAGATGGCTCGCAGGCGCCTTGGGAAGTAGAGCCTCAACGCGTGTGTTCTAGGGAGCCCTCACCGAACTGCAGATCCAAGATTTCCACAGCGTGGAACCAGAGCGGCTAAAGTGGGATCGAACTGCCCTAGCGGGCTCATCCTTTGTCCCAGGGTAAACCCTCGGCTTCCCCACTCACCTGAACCCGAACCTCGGGCAGGTTGACCTTCATGGCCAGCTCCTCGCGGCTGTAGACGTCCGGGTAGTGGGACTTCTCAAAGGCCCGCTCCAGCTCGTGGAGCTGGTAGGTGGTGAAGGTGGTCCGGTTCCGCCGGTGCTTCTTTTTGGGCTGGTCCTCGTCCAGGGCCTCCGGCGTGGTCCCTTCGCTGCCCGCGCTCTTCCGCAGCTCGCTCAGCTCCCCCTCGCATTTGCTGAGGAACATCCTGGCCCCTGGGGGTTGCACGGGGCGGTCATTACTTTCGTTAGCATGGGCACGATTATTAGTCTTTCCGCCTTTTGCTTACAAGGCAAGACATGAAGGTGGGCGTTCTGACAGTGGAACGGGCTATAGAAGAGCCAAATTATATAAGGACTATATAAGCAGAGCAAAATTAATAATCGAGGCCCAGACGTGGCCCCAAGGAGGGGGTCCCCGTGGGGTCCCCGGGGCTGTGGCTTCCCACCCCTCCGCTGGGGGGCACGGAGCCCCTTCCAGAGAGCACGCTAATTGGGGAGAGGAAGCGGCCGCAGCAAAGAGCTCCGTCTGGCCCGGGGGGTGCCTCGTTTTATTGGCTCCCGCTCACCCTGTCCATCCCCACAAGAAAGCGACTCTCCCCCGCTAAGCTTTATTTTGATTTCATCTTTTTGTCCCCCTAGTAAAACTCTGAAATCTTTCTGTTGAATCCCCCGCGTGGGATTAAGATCGCCATCCGGTCTCTGTCTCTCTCTCATCTGCAGGGATCTAGTAGGAATATTTAAATAAATACATTTAGGGAGTGGGGGAAACGCCACGGCGAACATAAGTAATCCTTGGGGAATTTGTTCAGCAAGAAATGTGATCAGTTTGCTTCGGGGAGATAAAGAAGGAAGGAATGAGGGGGAACAGAGAATAATCCAGAGGTCTTCAAGAGAGGACGGTTTCCACCCGCCTCATCTTGCTCCCTACAAGTAATCCCACTGCCTTCTTTGATATGATAGGGGGTTTTCCCCCAACCCTGATGGATTACAGCTCCCATCATCCCCAAACAAGGCCTGGTTCTCGCCCCAAAGGGTCCAACAAGAGCATCGGCAAACTCATTTTAATTAACGATTATCCATTCATTGGGTTTTCACCCTACTTGTTCTTCAGTGAGCGCAGGCTGTCCCAGAAAACTTGTCTTCTCCCCACTTTATCTTCCCAACAACCCTGCCAGGTAGAGCGGGGACAGAAAGAGACTGGTGTGGCAAAAGAGTTAGGCTTGCCTGCAACTAAACACCAAAAATTGGTG
Source organism: Iguana delicatissima (assembly GCA_948472985.1). NCBI lineage: Eukaryota > Metazoa > Chordata > Lepidosauria > Squamata > Iguanidae > Iguana > Iguana delicatissima. Next base: position 60,697 of record CAOKZL010002539.1, read on the forward strand.
CCTGGTCAACATCTGGAGAGATGGTGTTGAAGATCAAACAGCTGGCCACCCAAGGCCTGCGAACACACCCTATTCTTTCCAGCCTATAATAATTGTGATGACTCCATTTACTCCACCCAGGACAAAGGAAGGCAGGAGGGCCCTTTTTTTGCCTCCCCTCCAGTTCCCTGGATAAAACCCTAAAAGGACCTGGCGAGCAAATGTTTTTTCCAACAGTAGTAAGGGGCCCCCCCTTTTCTCCAACGTTGGGGATGGGACGGGGACACGGCTTTGCCCCCCAGTACTCCACTACCCCTGCCCCCCGGCCACCTGAGCAGCCGGCCTCTCTGTGCCTTTTGCCAGAGTCAGCACTGAGCCCATTGGCATATTCGGCTGGGGTTTCCGGGAAAAGGGGACCTTGCCTGCTGGGGGGGGGGGTCAGGCTGCTGCCCCTCCCGGCGGAGGGTCTCGGGGCTTCAGGCGGAGGTCCTTCCCCAGGGGGCTGAACCCGAGACCCTCTGCCGGGAGAGCCGGGACCCTGCGACCCTCCCCTAGAGCCAAAGCCGGCCCCGAGTCTCCGCGGCCCTGGAAGAAAGAAGCCGCTTTAGGCAGGAACCAGCCTTAAAGCAAAGCGGACTGTCGCCGCTTCAAGCAAAACGTCCACCCCAGAGAGCGATGCTTCAAAATACTCAAGCAGAGGGCCGTGGCTGAAATGATGGAGCTTCCTAAAAACCACTTTATGGTTTCTCTCCTGTGTCTAAACTCTTCTGCATCATTTTATCTTGGGCCATTTCTCCCTCTCATTCTCTGCCCCACCCCGCCGCCTCTGGCCGCCTTTTTTCGTGTCATCTTTAAAAACAATCATTTCCTTCCACTCTCATCTTTGCAGCTTTCTTCTGATTTTTTTTTTTCCGGCTTTAAGTTCTTAAGCTTGAAGATTGGAAGGGAACGGGCAGAGAGGGAGGCAATCTCCGGAGGGATTTATTCGCCTCTGATGCTGGTTTCTTCTTAAACATGCATGTCTTTCTTTTCCTTAAAAAATAAATCTTTGGCAGCCGGGAAAACGGAGGCAGCGGGCATATGCAGAAATGGGGTCTGGCCCGGGCCCACCCGAGGCAACGCGTACCCGACTCCACCTTCTGACACCAAAATGCAATGCCTTAATATTTCAGAGGCGAATAAAGTCCCCAGCAAAGGCAAGATTTGAAGACTCCGGCACGATAGAAATTGGGTCAGCCGGGGCTGAATGGCGGCAACTCAATTTTGGCTTTGACCTGCTGGGTGGAAAGGGCGACCTTCCCTTGCGCCTTTCTTGGGCGGAGTGGAAAATCTGGGGTTACACTGGGGTGCCTTTTTGGAGAGAGAGGAAGGGATGAGAAAGAACAATTTTGTGCCCGGTATCTTCCTGACCTTGCTCCAGACCCTTTCACGTTCTTTCCCCTGGTTTGATTTATCCCGGGGTGATAAAAGAACAGCAATAATCACTGTAGCAGCAGCAACACAAATCTGTATTTTGGGCTGGTTGCAAGGAACAACCTCGGCACTCCCTGGAGGGGAGAAGAAAATTACGTCTTAACTATGGTTTATGATACAGAACTTTCCACGGCATCTAAACCATACACACTTAACTGCACAGTATGTGTGTGTATATATTTAGTTTATATATATATATATATGCATATGCACACAGAACACATATACACATGTATACCTACATATTGGTGTGTGCATAAAACAATGGTTAACCAATGGAACTCTTTCTACGCTGCAACGAGATGCCTGAGTTTTGTTGGCTAATTGTTCTAATCAACAGATAATACAAATACATGTCGCACGTGATCAGTTGCGTCCTTCGGAAGTCCCAAACAGGCTTATCCATAGTGACATTCCCCCCCACACACACACAAAAAGCAACCTGTTTATGGGCGAAGGAATCTTTACCGGTTAACTGAAGCAGGCCCACGAAATCAACTGTTGAACGTTAAGCCGACAGATCGGAGAGTCTCATGCCTTCCTTCATTGGCCCTGCTTTAGTTGGGAGTAAAATACGGTTTAGACCACACAAGCGCACGCACACACATGCACCCCACGGGACGAGCAATTCCACATACCGGGCTGGACCTCCTCTTGAGTCGCCTCGGAGGAGCCGAGCCGTCAAACCAACCCATTCAGTCCGCAAGAGGCCAAACCCGGGAAAGAAACCGCAATCGCAGGAGTGCGCAAGGGACAGAGAAAGAACGGCCGAAGCCTCCGTTACCTGACGGCTAGGCCCTATCTGGGTTTTGTGTGGGAAGGTATTTAACTTGGACGGTCCCTCCGCGGCCACAAACAACCGGCTAACGCGTCCCCAATCTTCTCGCTTGGCCGCCAGAATTCTCGATAGTCGCCTTAATTGTCACCGAGACCCACCGTGCGGCAAAGCCCCGGGAGTAGAAATCTTTATTTAGTCTTGCAGATGTCACCGGACCCGGGAGATTGCCAACGAGTCCAAAGGATTAAGGCGAGGTTATTAATTGGAGGCCTTCCCCTTTAAGAGTGATTGACAGTGACTTTCTGGATAAGTAATTGCTCTAAGTGTCCCCTCGGGTTGATCCAGCAGGAGGAGGAGAAGGCGAAGAAGGGGGACTCTTGGGTGTGGGCGGCCCTGGAGGGAGGGTGGGGGGACGGTTGGAAAGGGGAGGCGAGGGGGTCTCTAATGATGCAGCCCCCCCACCCTCGGATTGTCTCCCGCACAAACGCGTCCCGCTGGAAGTCCTTCCCCGTAATCCCCTCATTACAGAAGAGGGAAGAGTGAGAACACAAGGGAGAAGAAAGGGAGGAATGGGCACCACAGCGGCCGAGACAACGGAGGGGGGCTCCCCCGCTAGCCGGCCCAGGGACCGAACAATGGCCTTTGTCTCGGGGCAGAAAGGACACCGGGTGGGGGCTTTCGGGGATGCCTAGGCCACGTGGGCCAAACTTGGGCCCACTCCGCAAGGTGGAAGGATCAGTCCACGGCTAAGGGATGCAAAGCTGAGTCCTGGTACAGAGGAAGAGAGGGGAGCAAAAATGTCCGAAAGGCGGCCCCCTCCCTCGTTGGCCTGGCTGAGAGCGGGCAAGGGGCGGTCCCCTTCCAGGCCACGGCGCCGTGGCCGGGAGAGCCAAGCTGGCACCTTTCGGGGTCACCTTGGAGGGCAAAGTGGGGCGGTTTTCCTGTCCCTCAAGCCCTCCGGCGCCTTGGGATCCCTGTCAAGAAGAAGCAATGAATTGCCTCTCCCAGGAGCCTCTGTTCAACCCAGGTGGGCTTCAGGTCAACTCCTCGTGACCCCACAAATTTTGCTGAGGTTTTTTAGGCTAGGAATCCTCAGAGATGGTTCGGTCAGTTCTTTCCTCTGCAAGGGAGCCTCCGACAGCCCCTGGTTTCCCCAGGCGGTCTCCCACCCAAGCGTGACGGCCCTGCTTAGCTTCCAAGACCGGGGGGGCCCGGTGCCTTTCGGGCATTGGGTCCCCGTGCCCTACTGTGCGTGTCCGTGCCTTCAGGTCCCCGCTGACGGATTGGGACCGCGTGAATTTTCCCCAGAGTCCTCTTGGGCCAGGGGTACCCAAAGAGCCCTTTCTCTGGAAGGGACCCCGGGGTTCGCTGGCCGTCTCCCACCCGGGCGTAGAGAGGCAGAGATATAGTTACACACCTGTAAACACACACACACACACACACACCTGTTTCACAGGGGGTGTCACTTTTCTGAGGGTGGGGAATGAGGGAAATCTGACCCACGAATGAACGAACGAACGAATGAAAGAAAGAAACTGCTTTTTTTTATTTTAAATCAGAGCTTAGTGAAGACTTTCTCAGAGTCTCTCTCTCTCTCTCAAAAGGCAATTGTCTAACACGGAAGCAGAGGTCTGGTCTGCGAATGAACGAACGTACGAACGCGTGTATGTCAATTTAAGTTGATTAACTGAGATTTTCCAAACAGTTGCGGTCAGAAATGCAGTCACAAAGTGGCAGTTAACGACAACGTGGAGATCTTGGCTTTAAAATGCTTTTAATTAGTGCAAATATTCTGCGGTTTTCCCTCCAGCCTCTGGCCCGTGGCAATGCCCCGTGCTCATGCTGGGACTGTTAAATATCATTCCCTAAGGAAAAGGGTGCCTCTGAGCATGGACAGACTTCCCCCTCCATCACCCCTCCGTCTGCAGCCCACCTGCTTCGAAAGCATCATCGCGTCCGCCAGAAGGCCATTTGCCTGCGACTTCGCCACCCATCGCTCCCGCCATCTGTCCCAAGGAGGGGGCTGGTCTCTTTTTAAATTAATTTCATTAATTCAATTACGCCTCAATTATATTAACTATTTAGGCATATTAAGCCGCCCACCCGCAAAGCCGTGGGGAGAGGTGGAGGAAGAAGGGAGAAAAGAGCCATCTTTTTGTTGCCAGCAAGAGAGTTGCAAGACATTTTAAAATCGAAACTTTCATTTGGGAAAAGAAAGAAAAAAACCAGAGGCAGAAAAGTTGTGGGTTTTGTTTTTGCTCTCAAAACCATGCCTAAAGGCGCGTGTTTCATAGCCTGCCGTTCTCCTTTGCCCAATTCTGCCCTCTTCTGGATTCAAAAGATACGTGTGCCCGTGTGCCAGAAGAGTCCGGTTAGCACGCTGGCCCTGAGTTCAAATCCCAGCTCAGCCAAGGAGTAGCCTCGGGGCTTTTGCACCAAGCCTCCCTCCTGGGGTTGCAGCGAGGACCGAGGAGGTTTGCTCTTCGGAAGAGCAGGACCCCAAAGGTGGTGGAGTGTCTCTCCCTGTTCCCTTTGTCTCCAGGGGTCTCTCCCGCCCCCCAAGACCACCACCCTGACATTTCCTTTAGGTGAGGAATTCTCTTCTCGATCAAGGCGGGCTGTACCACAGAGGCAACCGCCTCAGGCAGCAGATGCTAGGGGGTGGCAACCTCCCAAAGATGCTCCTCGCTCTTGGAGGGCAGGGTAGGGGCCCACCCCAAAACCCCCAGCCCAGTCCAGTGCTTACAGGGGCACCAGAGGATTCATTTGGCTCGTGCTGAAAAAAGGTTGCACGCTTTGACTCCAAGTTTGCTTTGGTCAGATCCCCTGCCCCGGGATAGCCCTGTGTCCAGTTCTGGGCACCACGGTTCAGGACAGAGGTGGACAAGCTGGACCGTGTCCAGAGGAGGGCCACCAAAGCGGTGGAAGCCTGGAACCCGTGACACCCCGTGGGGGAGCTGGGGACGTTTAGCCTGGAGAAGAGACGGTGAAGACGGGACACGATGGCCGTGTTTAAATATTTGAAGGGATGTCACGGGGGGATGGAGCAAGCCTGTTTTTTGCTGCTCCAGAGACTAGGACATGGAGCAATGGCTTCAGACTCTAGCAAAAGAAACTCTATCTAAATATTAGGAAGAACTTCTGATTGTAAGAGCAGTTGGACAGTGGAATAGGCTGCTGCCTGGGCGTTTGGTGGGGTCTCCTTCTTTGGAAACAGAGGCTGGTTGGCCATCTCTCGGGAAAGCTTGGATGGTGTTTTCCTGCCTAGCGGAATGGGGTTGCACTGGGTGGCCCCTGGGGTCTCCTCCTGCTCTAGGATTCCATGATTCTACGTGGAACGGAGGATGCCCTTGGCCTCAGGCAGCCAGACACCTTGGACCACCCTGTCTTTGATCCATTTAGCAGCCCCCCGCCGTGGTCCCACGCTCCCCTCGCTTGCTCAGACAGGGCACACGAGCCGGGTGGCTCTTGGGGCGGGCAGGGGGAGGCCGCCCCGTCTAGGCCACACTCTTTGTCAGGTGCACAACTGCGGCGACCCGATTTTCCCCCAAGAGCCAAAACACCCGTCTTTTTGCAGAATGAGAGTGAGAAATCTCGCCACACCGGAGCAACGGTTCTTTGGACGGGGCTGGTGACCGCCAACCTCACCCAGATGCCCTTTGCAAGGATTTAATTCTTCCACGCCCTGCCCTTCTCCTCCTCCTCCTCCTCCTCCGGCCCCCCATCTAACCTCCTTAAGGTGCCGTCGCCTCTCTTTGCCGGAGGAGGCCGGGCGGGCGCTGGAAGAGGGACGGAAGGAAGGAAGCCAACGGAGGGGCGATTATTTAGCAAATTATGATAATTGCCTTTGCAGGCCCTGGGAGCCAATTGATTTCCACCCCTGTGCCGGGCCCGGTAATCGCTTCATCACTTTAAAATATTAATGCTACCCTCCTTTGCTCGTTTCCCAATTACTCTAATTGAAGGTAAATTGGCTAAGGAGGTAAAAGGCAGGGGTATCAAAGGGCTTTAGTTCACTCAAATGACAGTTTTAAACTCAACTAAGCGTCTTAGACACACCAAAGCTGATAACGCTTAGAGACGCTGCGTCAGCTTACTGGGGATGCTGGGGGCGGTTGCTGGGGTGGGGTGGGGCGGGGCGGGGCGGGGGCCAAGGATTGGGGAGAGTGAGGAGGGGGAGAAATGGGGGGAGGAGGAGGGAGGGTGGCTAAGGCCATTAGCCGGACTAGGGGCCAGAGTGGCCATGTGACTGGCTCTTAGTAGGACGCAGTGCTTTTTAGTGCAAAGAATCGGACGAGGCGAGGAAGGAGATGGGGGGAGAAGGACTGCCCCCCGAGATTCCCTCCATCAGTGCATGGAGCGTCTTTTGGGGTGGCATCAGCACCCCTCTTCAAAACTGGCACCAATGACATTTTGCTTAAATGTTGGTTTCACCCTCAACGGGTGGAAATTTGCAAAGTTCACTTCAGTGTTTAATTGCTTACACCCCCGGGTCCTCGCAAGGGATTTGCAAAGCCCAACGCGGGAGAAAGACACGGTGCCAGATCCGCGGGCACCCTCGCTAGGGACGCGGTGAGAATATCGCTTCTGCTCATTTCTGATCTGAACCCTCTGCCCAGATCGACCACATTCCCATCCTCAGAGGGAGTGGAGCAACCCGATGCGCCCGACGACGAGAGAGAGTGTTCCTCCTGAGCGCCTTCACTGGAATTGCTCTCGGAGGGCCGAGTTGACAACCCCACAAGATTCTGGGGGTCTTTCCGAGAAGCTGGGTGGGCATCTCCTGCGAGCGCTTTAGCCGCGTGGTCTTGCCTGGAAGAGGGTCGCCATTTCCTCTTCTTGTGATCCTATGCCAGCCAGTCATCCGAGCCCCGACTCCTCTCTATACCCCCTTCTCACGGGCTGTGTTTTGGGGTCTCCATCCCCTGCTGAATTTTTCTTCAGAGGGGTTTCTTTGGGGGGATGGTACCCCTCATCCCGATCAACACCCCCTTTTCTTGCACGTGGGTCGTGCCGTTTTGGCTGCAGTGCGAAACCGGCCTTCCCACACTTATGTGTACGTAGGAAATAGAGACCACTATCAAGGAAGCTCTGTCCTGGGAGTCCCATGTGCACTGGGGAGAAGAGCACTCTGCGCATGCTCTAAAGATCTTCATGCAGCCCAAACTCTACTATCAGCCAAGTACAAGAAGGTCATATGAGCAAACCCTGTTGGTGTATGTTTCAAAGCGTGTTGCCCCAAACTGCCCAAAATGCAGCAGCCAGGGAAAGATGGTTGCCGGAGGGCATGGCTGGCACGCCGAACATTTTGCAGCAAGTCCCATTTGCCGGAGCCTGTTAGCGTAGTCCTACAAGCGGAAGGGAACAACCCTGACCAGCAGCACCCCCCACTGCGAGACTCCTTTGCCGCGCCCACTTGCAATCCATGACTGCTCTCCCCTTCTTTCTACACAAAAAAATACAAAAATAAAAGTAGTCGACTTTGGGCTGGAGTTCACACTTCCAGTTGCAGCTAGACTAGGCTGATCACCACCACGGTCACGGAAGGGGGGAAGACGGAGAACATTTCCGAAAGCTTTTGTCCTGCACCTTCGCATGAACCAAAGGTGGAGGCACCGTCTAGCGATCAATGCCAAATATGCCCAGACAGACTTTTCCTGGGAAGGGGAGACGGAGGAGGCATTCTGCGGCTGCCTTGGCCGAAGGTTCCCGCCTCCCCGAGAGTCCCGTTTGCAACAGCGGATGGGGCTCGGAGGACAGGAGGGTCTCTGTCTCCCAGCCCCCAAGGAAGAGGGCCTGGGCTGCTGTTACGGAACACCGATTCCGGCGCCCGTCATGCGTGAACGGTGGATGAGAGTTGGGCAGTCAAGCAACTACATTAGCAAGAGAAGCCGGGCAGCCCTTTCCCACCTCTCCTCCTCCGTCAGCCACTGCCCAGCCAGCGAAGGATGGCTCGCAGCCCCATTTCTCAGCCCCTTGCCCACTATCCCCCCACACCCAAGGATGGAGAGGGGTGAGAGAGAGGAAGTACAGGGCCACTATACCAACCCACTCCTTTCTCCCCTCTTTTCCCAGACCTGGTTGGGGCCCCGGGTGCTCATTCTCCCTACCAGGCCTTGACCCCCTCTTCCTCCCACATACATTTTGATATTTGCAATTTTCCCACTTTTATGGGGTCCTGTGCCCCGAATGCTAGTGAATGTGGAGGGTCAATTCGCTGTCACCCACCCCGAATCCTTTCCCTAGGCAGACAAAGGGATGGTAGAATTTGTGGCACCAAAGAGAGAGGCACGTTTTCCCCAGGCTCTGGTTGTCAGAAGCCATTGGTTTGGGGTTTGCCAAACCTCACACCCGCCGCCTGGGGGCCGAGCCCTCTTGGAGGAGGAGGGGACGCCCCGCGCCGCTTACTTCCCGAGTTCCCCCTCAACCTCTCTCTGCCTTAGATCCCTCTTGGCACATCTGCCGGGTTCTGTCGCGAGCTGCCGTAATCCCCCGGCGCAACACGGAACAGGTGTCTGGATTGACTTCCTGCGTCCACCGATCCCCGGGACGCTCGCGGTGGCGGGTGCCGGGGGACCCCTCCTGCTCACGGCGAGCCCCTTCGAGGTCTGTGCCACCGTCATCCGGCCAGTGCGAGCCCTTCTCCCGCAGCCATCCCGAATCTCTGCGGTCCTTCCTGACGCCTGCCGGGCAGGGAAGTGACCCAGGCTTAGGCAATTAATTAATATATATCGCTGACGTGCTTTGGGGACCTTTGGATGAAATGGGTTCCGGGTTGGGGGGCAGCGCTTTGAGTTATTCCTCTCAGTAATCAATCCCATCAGGTCCTATTAATTAGCTCATTTTTTCATTACCGATTCTTAAGCTCGCTGAAGAGGAGAAGGCCGGCGGGGAGAACCAAAGAGCTGACGTGGTGGAGCGACTTGAGCCTTAAGACAACAAGTCTGGAGGCCGGGTTCAAATCCCCACTGGGCCCAGAAACCCTGGGGTGCCCTTGGGCAAATCACACTCTCTCAGCTTCAGAGGAAGGCAAGGGCAAACCCTTTCTGAACCAAAACTATTCAAGGTTGCAAACCACAAACCGCAGAAGCACTCACAGCTGAGCTGGTGGGACTCAGCCAGGGCTGAGCAGGGATTCGAACCCTGGTCTCTTGAAGTCCTGCTCAGGCCTCTGCAGCCTGCTGACCGGGGTCTTGGGGGGGCAAATTTATTCCGAGCTTTTCCAGTGGGGCCTTCCTCTGAGGCTGAGAGAGTGTGCCCCACCCAAGGTCTCTCCCCCTGGGGTTTGGCGGCTGACTGTCCAAGGCCAGTTCTGCACTAGGCTGTTGTAGCGCTATGATTCCACTTTCAACCTCCTCTGGCATCCTGGGGTTTGCAGTTTCGGGAGGGCCGTCCGGCCCCTCCCGAAACTGCAAACCCCAGGATGCCAGAGGAGGTTGAAAGTGGAATCATAGCGCTACAACAGCCTAGTGCGGAGACTCAGCGGAGACGCCAGGCTGGTCCCTGTTCCCCTTCCCTGCCGCCAGCTCAGCAGCACGGACAGTGGCGGAGGGAGCCCTGGCTCTGCCCCAGGTTTCCTCCCAAACCTTCTCCGTCCGAAGGGAGGCAGAGGCCTGCCCAACCTATTTTTAATTACGATGAGCTTTTACATCTGACCTATTCGCATTAAAACGCTTTTATGGGCTTTAGCGCATCTTAATCTACGACGCGCTTTAATTGTATTTTAATTTATGTTGTACCCTGCCTTGAAGCCTTGCAGAGAGGCAGGTAAGAAAAAAAAATCACTTTGGTATAGTTTCAGCCTTGTGAATCATTTTATTTTTACACGGCTGAAATTAGTCAGATCGGTTTTATTGTACACCATCCTGAGATCTTTAGGCTGAGGCTGGAATGTTAAGTGTTTTATTGAGAGTTTTGGAAGGGAGTGGCCAAGCTGCCTCTGAGCATTTCTTGGAAAAGAACACCCCACCAAATTCCTGGCGTCTCCACGGGTCAACAGGTGCAGACATACACACAAGTTTTGACAATAATCTTTTTTTTTTCCTTCTGCCGGGTCCTTGTCCTCCTTTTCCAGACCCCCGCCACCCGGCGGCAACGATCCACCCTGACACCCCCGCCTTCCGTCCTGATCCCACCTGCGGAGGCCTCTGCCCTCGAATCCTGCAGCACATTTTAAAAGGGCTCACTCGGCTTAGCCCCGCTGGGGAGAGAAGATCCAGGCGATTAGTCCTCACTAAAATAGGCATTAAGCCACCAGAACAGCCGTCCGAGCTCACACGGTCAGCGTTGTGGTCGCTCACCTTTAAGCCTCAGGGTACCTGGGCGGACGAAGTGTGTCAAGGAGACGCCGACTCTCCTCCTCCTTTGCGGAGGGAGCTGTGGGGGTCCCCTGCATACAATCGCAGGGCCGGAAGAGACCCCCGGGGCCGCCTAAAGCTCTCCTGAGAGACGGCCATCCAACTGCCATTGAAGGCTCTTCAGAGGACGAGAGTCCTGAGGTGGTTTATTCCCCTGTGGAACAGCTTGCTTTAATTCCTCAAAACTGAGTTCGGAATTTAAGATCTTCCTGCGATTTAGGCGGAACCTCTTTCCTTGTAGTGTGAATCCAGCGCTTCGTGTCCTAGTCTCCGGGCCAGAGGCTGAGGGGCAGGGCCTTCTCAAGGGGTGGCCCCTCTCGTGCTTGGGGAGCACCGACAGGGCTCGTGGCTGGTTACACCCTTTGCATTTTAGAAAAGGAATTGATCCAAAGCACGGGGAAGCACAGCACTCCGGGTGTGGTTGGACAACAACCCTCTAGCCAGCACAGTCATGTTGAGGGATGATGGGAGTCATAGTCCAACACCATCCAGACAGCCAACATCCTCTCCTATCTAAGACCTTTTCGGTCCAACCATCTTTTTCTGGACAATGGAGGCCGTTCTGGATTCTCGGTGGTGGGAGAATCCACTTTTGATGATGGGCAATGCTGACTAACGTAACAGACCACTGCTGACATTCAGAACTACAATCCCCATCACTCCTAGCTGCAGCCCATGCAGGAGTGAGCTAATGGGAGTTGTAGTCCAACAGCCACAAAAGACAGCAGAGGCAGCGTGTTTAACAAGTGCACCCTTTGCCTGGGCTGCTTTTGCTGAGGCTTTTTAAAAAGTTATTTTTTAAATTACGCTTAGGGGGGCAGAAACAGATCTCCCCCCCACCCCGATCAGGATGGCCTCAGAATATGCAAACACTGGAAACACGCAGATGGAAAAACAAGGCCCCTCAAAACCCACGAGGGCAGCTCGTTTGCATCCCGCCCCTCGGCTATGGGCAACTGGTGGCAAAGAGGGCCGGAAGAACACCTTGGGGTTAGAAAGGTGCCAGAATCCAGCTCAGAAAGAGACACAAGGAGATTAGGCTGAGAGACTCAATCAAGGGTCGAAAATCTGGAAGAGAGACAAAAGCAGGGATTGGAACAGGGAGGAGACACTGACACAACACACACACACACACACGCGGGGCACGCACTGGCTGTGCTGGCTGGCTGGCTAATCTTGGCTTTGGCGGAGACCGAGGGCTCTTCCGTCAGGAGGACCACCAGCCAGCAATTCTTAGGCCGGGGATAACGGTCCACCGGGAGGCGGTGGGGAGCCTGGATTTCAGCAACACCAAAGAGAAAGCTGGAAGCCACTTTTCTTTTTGTATCTTATTTTCCTTGTTCTCTTCTTCCTGGTCTTTCCTTTTTAAAATTTTTCTTCAAGGTATCTGTTGTTTTTATTGTATTTTAAAAATCTCTTAGTAAAAACTACTTAAAAAGAGTAAGTCTTGAGCATGGTTGTTTACAAACAGGGATGGGCACAACTTCTGCAGCCCCCGGAGACCCCCTCCATTCCAGTTTAAAATAAAACAACAGCTGGGTGTGAACTTGGGGCATTTTCCCCCTAAACCACACAGAACACATCCTCAATGCACTGAAACATTTGGAAAAGCTCCCACCCACCCCAATGAATACCTCAGAGCGCCCACTATTACCCCAAGTACTCTTTTTACTCTGCAGTCCCTCTCAAAATGTCGACAGGAAGTTCTGTGACACCACTTCCTCCCACCATTTTGAGAGAGGCTGGGGAGGGAAGGAAAGGTCTTCTGGGTTGTGACAGAGAGGATTGGAGCCTGCCAGGGGTCTGGATGTGGGAAAGGGCCCCTGGCGGCACCCAAAGCAGTTGTCCACCACCGATTTAAAGGCTTTGAAAAACAGATGGGTAGACTTGAGGGGGAATAATTTGCTTTTGGGCTGGGAAAGGCTGCTCCTCCCTCTCTTTCGGTCTGTCTGGTTACAGAAGACAGGCTAATACTTGCAGAAGAAGGGAACACTTTAATCACCAAAGCGCAGTATTAAAACCATATACAGTTTGTTCTCTTCTTTTCCCCTACTAAAAGTGGGGAGAGGGGCAGAAAGACACATTACTAGAACTTTAAACTTAAAACAGCAATTTGTAATGTATATATATTTATATATACATACATATATACACACACACACGTAAAGTAAAGTGGTGCGAAGGCCTCCTCATCTTCTCCTCCTGCTACTACCATGGTCAAGCCCCGTTCTCGGCTGCAGCATCGTCATCTTCGTCGTCTCCTTCCTCCTCTTTCTCTTCCTCCTCCTTCCTGTCTTTCTTCCCATTCCCCTCATCCTCTGCTGCCGTCGCCGCCACCGGCTCCCCCTCTTCCACTTCCCGCTGCCTCTTCCGGCTCTGGGCCCCCAGTCGGTTTTTTGCCAACGGCAAGGGCTCCATGCCCAGAACTTTGTGGATCTGGCGGAAAGCAACCATCCGCAAGGCGTGCTGGGGAATGGAGGAGACCGCGAGGTTATTACTTGGGACCCAAAGAGCTTCTTCACCCATAGGGAGAACTGACTTCAGCCAGCAAAAACTTGTTTGTTTTTAGCTGGGAAAAAAAATTATCCAGGACAAGAGGAAGGCAATCGTGGGAAGCAAGAGACTGCTGCAGAAAAAAATACTGCCCACAAATGCCCTCCAATGTCCTTTAGGGGATGTGAGGGGCATTTTTTGCTATGCTTTTAGCATTTTAGGCCCAGAATGGGTGAGAAAGCACTTCCTGTTTTCAAAAAGGCCTTTCTTGGGCTTACAAACTTGCAAAAAAGCTCCCCACAACCCCCAAAGGGCATTTTCGGGGATTCAAACCCTGCTCTTCCCAAGTCCAACGTTCAAAACAATACACCTCACTGTCTTGTCTACAAAAGGTGATGATAGGCTTAAGTTTTGGAGGAAGGTGGGATCATCACTGGCTACCAGTCAGGATGTCTACGTACAACCTTCAGAATTGGAGGGGGGCTGGTTCTGATCAGCATACCCAGAGAGGGGGTAGGTTTAGGGAGCTGGGTGTGTTTAGCCTGGAGAAGAGAAGATGAAGAGGCGACATGGTAGCCATGTTTAAATATCTGAAAGGATCTCAAATGGAAGATGGAGCAAACTTGTTTTCTGCTGCTCCAGAGACTAGGACAAGGAGCAATGGCTTTAAACTACAGGAAAAGGGATTCCATCTAAACTCTAGAAAGAACTCCCTGATGGTGGCAGCAGTTCAACAGTGGAATACACTGGGTGGAGTCTCCTTCTCCAGAGATTTTTAAGCAGAGGCTGGATGGCCATCTGTCAAAGGGAGTACCTGAATTATGTCTTCCTGCCTGGCAGAAAGGGGCCGGACTGGACGGCCCTTGGGGTCTCTTCCAACTCTGGGATTCTAGGATTCTAGTTTGTCTGCAAGGGACACGAGAAGAAGGGTCACGTTGCCCTCATGTTCTCCAGCTGGAGGGTTTCCTTTTGGGAAACCCCGTGGGAACAGAAACCAAAAGATGCAATAACAATTTGTGCATATGGTTATATGGTTCCTTAGATGGATCCCTCATGGTAGCACAAAATGTTTTTTTTATTACCGTTTCAGGGGGATCAGAGTCCTTTGGTGTTGTAACTGTTACCATTCAGTTCATTAGTCAGTGTGTCATTCAGCTAGTGTACATGTTGAATTTTACTGTTTTATACCAGGGTGCATTATTTGTAGTTTACGTTTATGTCAAGAACGTTAGTCGGAGTCTGTGTTACTTTGTGTAAAATAAATACATATACCTAAAAAATCCCGAGAGGGAGAGAGATTTTTCCTGCCCCTCGTCCGGGGCAGAGGGACCACGCTCACCTGGCTGCTGGCCGTGACGTCCTCGCGCTGCTGTGGGGCCATGCTTTGCAAAGTGTCAACGGGCTCCTTCTCGCAGGGGTCCTGGAGGCCCGGCCCATCTGAAAGGGAGAGAAGGACTGGGGTGACCGTCACTCCAACGGGTGTCTCTTCCCCAAAATGCTGCTTTGAGCAACGTCACCAAACATAAATATAAACAAACGGGATCTGCGAATGCTTGAATCTACCCAGGACGGACGTTTCGTTTTTTCACGGCTCCACCATCACCCCCTAGTGGCTAGCCCTGGCCAGCAACTGAGTGAAAAACGTCAAATTTTCACAGGCAACAATGAAGGACTGTTGGACTCCTTAAAGCCTCTTTACTAGAAAATCCCTCCAAAAGGTGGGTGTTAAGCCACCAACTCCAGATCTGGGAAGATGAGGACAGATCTGAGTAAGGAGGATACCTATCATCAAAATGCAAAATGTTCCCCTCCAATGTAATCTCCATCTTTGCTGATCTGGGGGCTCCAATGTTAGTTAGGGCTTCTGCTCCAAGCCAGCAAAAAAGCCCACGTCGTTCTCTAAAGGCAACAGATGGGTATCACTGAGTGGCCACAGAGAGGCAGAAGATGGCCACAGAGACTACATTCCCCCCTTGAGGTGCACCCCAATCTCCGTCGTAAGGAACGCTGAAGCCTGTGCCCTGCATCTTGGGATGCTTATCTTCTAACCTCAGGCTCAATGGCTGTAACATTTGGAGTCTGCTCTGTCCTTCACCCCTTCCTGAATTCTGCAAGCAGTAAGAGAGGACAACTCAAAAAGCTCAGGCCTTTTCACCACGGTGGCCTTATTACTTCCTTATTTATTAATTAAAATATTTCTATCTCATACTAGATCAAAAAATCTCAGGGCACCATACACGGAAAATCAGTACAAAGCGGGTAAAACAACTCAGAAAAAAAAGGTAAAACAGGCTGAAATGTGTATTAAACACACAAATTAAAAGACGTTTAAAAGATTAGCATTATGAGACAACCCACGGAGACCCAAAGGCTCCAATCCACAGCCATGTTTTTGCTTGGCGCCTCAATGCAGCCAGCGCTGGCGCCAATCGGGCCTCCAAGGGGAGGACCTTCCACAGTTGGGGTGCTGCAGCCGAGAAGGTCCTGCTCGCACATCCCCACTGGGGGGCACAGCAGAGCCTTCCTCCACGAAAGATCTATTAAGACAACTATAACAACAACCTCAGCAGGGGAAGGCTGTATCTTTCTCTGTCCCCCTGGAAACCCTAGGATGCTGCTTCCAGTATTTCTAGCTGCGGCAGCAGCCAATGCCAGGGGATAATGGGCAGCCGTGACCTGCATCGGAAGGCCACTCTCCTAACAGCAGCGATTACTCCACTGATTTTAGGATGCAACGTGCCTGCTCCATGACCGTGCCCAGAGAAATCCTTTGAGGCTGCCCACCTCCCCAAAACTGACCTTCCAGGAGGGTCCCAGTAGCGATGCACTCCAGGACTCGCCGCATTGCCTCCCCGGGTCCCAGGGGCCCCACGGAGCTGCTCAGGACCCGTTCAACCAGGAGTTCCATCGCCTGCCAGGGAGAAAGAGAGTCAAGCCAGTCAGGGAGCACTGTCCAACTCGACGCGCTCTTTAAAAGGCCACAAAGGGACTCAACACAAAGAGCCCTCTGGCAGTGGGGCAGCCAGGCTTGGAAGGGGGTATGCTCTTCCCCTTCAATGGGGGTGGGTTATCCACATAATTCAACAGAATAATTATAAAAGGACCAGTATTGTAATTTATGAACTAAAAACTGCCAAGGCACCACGTCTCATCTAATCTTGGAAGCTAAGCAGGGTCAGCTCTAGTTAGCGCTTGGTTGGGAGAACACCAACAAATCCCAGATCCTGCAGGCTGTATTTTGGAGGAAGGAACTGGCAAAATCACTTCCAGGTATTCACTGTCCAAGGACATGCCATGCAGTTCACCAGGTCACCATAAATCAACAGCTGACTGGGGGCACAGGCACACACAGACATAATTTATGTGGAAACACCTGTAAAAAATTAAACATCAGGAACAAATTCTGGCCAGGAATGGAATGGACAGCCTTGGAGTTTGGGGAGGGCTCTCCCTGTTTAAGATGTACCGTCTATTTTTTTTACCGGTCCATGCTTAATTGTGTTGGAAAGCTGGGAATAGGCAGCTAAACAGATCAAGTTACATATTTAATTTTAACGGGACTGTGCGAGTCTGGCTCGGCCAGAGGGAACGATCTCTCCCAAAGGCTCAGATCATGCCACCGCCCGCTTCCTCCTTACCCAGTCCGGAAGAGCCCTCCACGTTGGCACCCGCTGGCAAAGGTCCCGCAAAACTCGGATGATGATGACGCATGAGTGCAGGCCGTTGGCTCGGGCCTTTTGTTGAGGGGAAAACCAAAGAACAGAACGGTGAAACCCCTTCTGTCTCTGGCCCGCCTCCCAGCAGAAGAACAAGTGTCACAAAGTGCCCCTTAGGGGAAAGGAAATCCTGGATCCACTGAAGTTGGGGGGGGGGCTCAAGAGATAAAAACAAGGCTTTGGGGAAGCTCCCCCGGCTCTGTCTGCCTCTTTTGTGTCTGGGTGGGATACTGGGCTGCAATCGGATCATTCAGGCCTTGCTGAGTGAACAGAACTGGCCAAGCTCTGAAGAGCAGGCCTATTGCACCTCTACGTGACTCCCTGTTCTGACAGTGCCTCCCCTCAGATCACACAGAGGACACAGTTAGGAAAGGACAAAAGGGCTGGGGCTTATTCTAGGTCACATGGGAGCATTCTGTAGTCTCAAATTAATAGGGTTTTTTTTTAAAAAATGGCAATTTAAACTAACATAGCATCAATTCTGGAAGCTCAACTGGACTTGCTTTTTTTTTGGCAGAGTGAAGTCAGGGAACACATCCAGATTTGCAAGCGGAAAACAAAGGGGGCTTGCAAGACCCCTCTTTTGATAAGGTACGCTCCTCCTCCTTCCCTGAAGTGGATGATTTTGTTATCTGGAAGTTGAGGCCTCCAGAGCTCCACAGACAAGCCCCCCATAGTGGCTCACCTGGAACCATTTTGCATGGCGGAGGGCAGCCAAGGACTCCAGGCACTTGTCCGGGTTCAAGATCTCGGAGGAGCTCAGCTGAGGCTCAGGTGGTGGTGCTTCTAAGGGGGAAGAGGGACCTCCTGTCACAATTGCCCAAAGTGGCACCCTGCTTCCACCTTCCAGCCCGTCCTGGGCAAACAAAACACTCTCAGAGCACTCCTTCTGCCAGGAACCTTTGCCTCCAACTGCCCCACGCTCTCTGTGGGGAGGGAGAGACTGGGACTCTCCAGGCAAGGAGCCAGGCCCCCAGGCCCCCTAAAGCCAGCACTCCTGCCAGGCTGTGTTGGCAACATGAGCTGGTTTCCACTTTGGTGAGATGCCGCCACTGTGGCCAGAGGCCTGTCCCGATGTATCAGTGCCCCCCCAGCACAAGCCTGGGGAAGTAAATAAAATTAGACACAGGAGAAATAAGGGCGGCCAGGCCGCCAGGGACTCACCAGCCTCGGGGGAGACCTCCTTCTCATCAGCGGAGATGTGAGCGAAACGGTCACCTGCATTTTGGGCTCTTTGGATGAGGCAATGACAATGTTGGCTTCCTCTGCGTTGGAGTCAACCTCGTAACCGTCGCTCGTCAACTTCTGGGAAAAGAAGATGCGAGAGAGTGGTGATGCCTGGCCGCTGGCTCCTCCCTCTGTAATTTCTACTCACAGGTCTCCTTAGAAAGAAATAGGAATCCTGCCCTAAAACAGCCTCCAACTGTCATCCTCTACGGATAACGTCCCTGAGCACTGCTGGGGCACCGTGGGGGAAACTCAGGCTGGCCGCACACCCTTTTCCACAACGCACCATCATCTGGGTTGCTCTGTGGTGAGTCACACCCTGTTCTCCCAGAGTGCCAGTCCAATAGGCCAGACAGCCTCTACCAGCGTGCTCCCCATAAAATTATCTGAAATTTAGATGTTGGGGGTTGAAAGGGGCTCCCTTGTCCTGTGCACAGCTGTGATGTGTCTCATTTGTGCATGCTTGCACCCTCTTTCAACACATCTGAAAGTGCAAGACTTTGCTGGCAGTGCTGTTTCTCACGGCAAAACTGTTCTTCTAAGTGCTGGATGCCAGTCCTCTCACTGTTTGGCCAATGCTCCCGCCCCACACCAGCCTGTCCAGCGTGGAAAGAGACTGCCCCCCTCGACGCCCTCACCTCCAGCTGTTTGGGCAGCTGTTCCACGATGCTCCGAAGGAGGGCCCGCGTGGGTTTCTGGGCCGACAGCAGGATCAAACGGACGTTCCTGTCTCCGCGGAGAAGCAGCCCCTTGGCTAAGACGCCCACTCTCATCACGCCTTTCAGGACCCGTGGCGGTGGCTCCTCTGTCTTCCTATCAAAAGGAAAGAGGAGAGCAGAAATGAGTGGGAGGGGAAACGCACTGCATGGGGAAACCACTGCCGCCACTGCGCCCACACCATGGAGCTCCCTCCCACGAGAGACCTGGTTGTCCCTCTCTGTGCTCTCTTCTTCACGCAGGCAGGCAAAGACTGTTCACTGAGGCAGGCTTTCCACTGTTGACAAGCTACAGGAGAAGGCCCCTGCTCTCGGCCTAAAGCATTACCCTTCCTCTTGACTGCCTTGCTTTTCCTCCCGGTCTGTCTCCTGTTCCGTCAGCCAATCGGAGACCAGCCTCAGGGCACGCTCCGAGTGAGAGACAACAGTCTGAACGGCCCGGAGCTCCTCCTCGGTGGGGTAGATGCTGGAGTGCTTGGCCATGACATGGCGGTCGTCGGAGGTGCTGGGCCGCCGGGTGGGCTGAAGGGAGACAGAGAGGAAGAAGCTGTTTTTAACAATCACTTTGGGAGAAAGAGAAGGGGAGGAAAAAAAAAACCCTAAACTGGATCTGTCCTATTGAAAAAAACACAGAACCCCAGAATTTCAAAGCTGGCAAGGGAACTGATCAAGCCAGGGACAGCAGGGGCAGCCTGTGAAAGCAGAGGCAAGCTCATTGGAAGAGGCGGAGACCCCTGCCTTCCTCCTCCTCCTCCCACCTGTCCAGTTCATCTCCATGTTTGTTTATCCCCCAGGCTGGGCAAAGCCAAAACTCATTCAGGCATCTTTCTCCACAAGGCTGAGCTGCCCTTGACCAGAGGAGTGAAGAAACGGAGGGCTCTGTGGGTGCCCTCAGCCTGCAGTTCCCATCAGCCCCCCCAAGACACTGGGAGCTGCAGTCAGCAGCATCCAGAGGGATGCCGAATGAAGGCATGGCATCACTTCCTGCCACCATTTTGTGAAGGCAAACGGAAGTATCTGGCTGTGCCGTGTGTGTGTGCGTGTGTGTGTGGTTACTCCAGTGGAGGAGGCTGAGGGGGAACTAGTCCTGGCCTCCAGAGTCCCCTACTCTTGCTCTAACAGATTCTGCTCTTCTATGGCACAGCATCCCAGAAACAGGGAGGGAAGGGGGTTTGGAGCCAAGCAGTCCCCGCAGGGGGAGACCCACCAAGAGGGGAGGGATGGGCACCCCGGGTCTGCCCATAAGCGGGGGAGGATGCCAGTCCGCCGCCAGGCGCCTCCGCCGCTGCTCCTGCTGCTGCTCCTCCCAGTAGAGCTGCTCCTCCTCGACCCGACGCCAGTACATTTCCTCTTCGTAGCGCCTGGAGAAGGACCGGGTAGGCAAAGGCGGGCGGGGGAGCAGAAGACACGGGACTGCATCAGAACACCCTGGCCCTCGTTGGTGGGGCAAGACTCCTCTCTCTACCTCAGCCTCCCCTCAACGTCCCCCACACAGCAAATGCCAGAGAGGCACCTCCGTGCCAGGATGCCCGCGCTTTCATTCACTAGAGTTCCTAGTCCTCCTGATTCCTAAAATGAAGTATATACATCCGTGTGTGTCTGTGCCCCCAAGTTACCTGTTGACTTAAGCAACACCATGAGTTTGCAAGGGCTTTCTCAAGCAAGAGGTCCTCAGGAGTAGTTTTGCCAGTTCCTTCCTCTGAAATACAACCCACACAGCACCTGGTACTCCTTAGTGGTCTCCCATTAAGGTAGTAACCAAGGCTGAACTTGCTTAGCTTCCAAGATCAGGCAGGATCTGGTGCTTTGAGGGCCTGCTGTTGTTGTGTGCCTCTATGTCATTTCTGACTTATGGCGACCCTACGGTGAGCCTATCATGGGGTTTTCTGGTGGCTGAGAGCTTGTGACCCGACCAAGGTCACCCAGTGGGTTTCCAGGCTCAAGCAGGAAACTGAATCCTGGCCTCCAGGGTCACAGCCCAGCCCTCAAACCACAACACCACAGTGGCTCTCTTGACACATACAACAATCTAAGAAAACCAAAAGGTCTGGGGCTGTACTAAGCCATCATTTTGTGGACAACTGGGCAACTGTGTCCCTGTGGAAGCTGCTGGGATTCCAATTCCCCTCCACTCCAGCCAGCACGGTCAGTGGTCAGGGATGAGAAGCCAGACTCCAGCGACAACTGGAGAGCTATTCCTGGTCCTGCATTACATCTGAATCAGGCCTTTTGCCTCTTCCAGACATCTGTTTCCCAGCTTCCTAGTGATGTTGCCTCTAACGGGGGTGGGGGCTGATGGCCCCGCTTGTAAAAACAGCTTAAAAAAACCTTTCGAGCTTATCTCCCCACTTCCTCCATCCTCATTCCTAAACTTTATCATAAAAAGATGTATACTAAGAAAAAAACATAACCAAAATGGAGAAAGAGAACGATGAGAATGAACAAATAAATAGATAGATGGATGGATGGATGAAAGGTAGAAAGAAAGAAAGTGGGAGCCAAAACACCAGAAAAAGGAAAGGAGGGAAGGAGAGAGAGGTACGCAGATACAGAAGGAAAGAGAAAGCAAGAGAAAAAAGAAAAGGTGGAAGAAAGTGAAAGAGAAACAGCAGAAGAGAAAAGGAAAAAGAGCGAGAAAAAGAAAGGGAGAAGAAAAGAGGAAAATAATGAGCACAAGAGAGAGAGAGAGAGGAAAGAAGGAAGGAAAGAGAGACAGAGAAAGAATGAGCAAGTAAGAAACGAGAGACTGAGAAAAAGAGAAGGAAGGAAGGAAAGACAGGGAAACAGAGAAAAAGAGCAAAGCATGGAGGGATGGAAGGAAGGAAGGAAAGAAGGGGAAAAAAGAGTGGAGGCGAGTGTGTGCACGAGAGCAGA
The DNA here is from genome assembly GCA_948472985.1 of Iguana delicatissima. Taxonomy (NCBI): domain Eukaryota; kingdom Metazoa; phylum Chordata; class Lepidosauria; order Squamata; family Iguanidae; genus Iguana; species Iguana delicatissima. Next base: position 82,310 of record CAOKZL010002539.1, read on the forward strand.
AGGAAGGCAGGATCCGTCAGTACCCCGGGCCACTCCACTGGGGGGCTTTTCTCTCCTGGGGGGAGGAGGAGGACTCGCCTCATTTCCAGGTGCCAGCGCTGCTCTTCCTCCCGGCGCCTCTTTCCCAGCGCCCGCAGCTGCTGTTTCCGCAGCTTCTCCTCCTGCATCTTCCGCGCCCGGTTGCTGGGCTTGATCTCCACCGGGAGCTCCGGGTTGACCTTCTTCTGCAGGAGGAGGGGGAGTATCGTATTTACATTTGCTTCTTTGTTTGGCTCCGCTAATTACTTTCCCCCCGAGCTTAATTCAAGCTGCTCTTTTTTGTCAGTAACTCCCAGAATTCTCCAGCCACCACAGCTAGTGGCCACCCTGGCTAGAAAGGGAAGCCTGAACTCCCTGGGGCTGTAGCCCTTCCCACAACCTGGTACTTCTTCCAAGCTCAGCTGCCCGCTGGCTGGTTGGTACTGGACCGGCTGCTGGGAGGACACAGCGGGCCTCCGCATGGAGTGAGGGGGGACGGGGGACTTCCCCACCATACCTTGTACTGCAGGCGGTGCCGGCGGCCCTTCAGGTGCATGTCTTTGGCGTTGGGGTCGTTGAAGCTGCACTCACACAGCCTGCAATGGAAGCGGACCATCTTGCCTTTGTCGTTGTGGACCTGGGAGACGGGAAGAAAAGGTGGCGTCAAAGATTTCAGGCAGACCCCAAAGAATCCTGGAGCCGGAAGAGACTCCAAGGGCCACCCAGTTTAATACCCTTCTGCCACGCAGGGAGACACAATCCAAGCACTCTCAGGAGATGGCCATCCAGCTACCCGAGAGAAACCTTTTCTCAGGTAGTATTACATTCCCACCTCCCTGCCTCTGCATCTTCACCCTTCTCCTAACCGGTGATGCTCAACAGCAAAGCATTACGAGAACCGCTGGCAGGACAGATTTCAGCCACCCAGACGTTGGGGACTTTCCACTCCCTGTCCTCTCTCCGTAGGGACCGGGGCTCATGGGAACTGGACCTCCCCTAAGCCTGTGTGCACGTTGTAGTTTTAAACTGTTTTAATGGATTTCAACAGCCTTCTTTCTAACTTATCAAATTCTTTTAACATGCCCTTGGGTCTGCTTATGTTATTCCTTACTGTGTTTAAACTGTTCCAGCTGGGGAAACTACTTTTATTGTACATCCCCCTAAAACTGAAAAACCTAGGCAAGTTTTAAATGCTCTCTTTAATCAATAAATAACAAAGCAAATGCAGGCTTCCCAGCCTTAGTGGGAACCAACCTAAACTGACCTAAATCCAAATTTCAATCCTTCCTCCGCCCCAAGTCAAGGCATCTTAACAAGATTCAGAAGGAATGGCTCCACCTCTTCACCCTCTCCTTGGAGGGCTGCCGGCATCTCACCTCTTCCACATAATCCAGGCCCACCAGTTGCACATCAAGGAGGTCATCCAGGCCTTCTTCAGAGCTCTCAAGGGGAAGCTGGTCTGCTGGCGAGGCCTCTTTCGTCAACAGCGTCCCTTTCACTTCTCGCTGTTTGGTGCCCAGGGCCTGGAGTCTGTTTGTGGCTAAATGGGAAAGAGAGGCCTGTCAGTTGGGCTTCCTCTGGTTCAAATGGCCACAATTAGGAGTGCAGGGAGGGAGGGAGGGAGAAAAATCATATGCTGAGCTTTCTACCTTCCCTTCCCTTCCCTTCCTCCAGTGTCCAATCGGCTGTTTACAACCAGTACCTGCAAAAGTGAGCTTGGTCACGGGGGGCTTCTTTGCAGGCGTTAGAAGCTTACTTGGGCTGACTGTGATGTTGGCCATCTGTGTTGGTGCCACCTTTGCAGGGGCAGCGGGGACAGTCTGCTTGCCAGCCGGGCCATTGGTTGGGCCCGAAGAAAAGCTGACCAATGTGGGCTCGATTGAAGGGATAGGCTTGCCCAGTTTGGTGTGCAGCTTGAGAACCTGGAAGGAGAGATGCGAAACTTCTGTAGCTTTTGACTGCATGGAAATCCACTTATCCTCACCCCCTGTTTTTTGGCGGGGGAAAAATCCAGAAAACTGGAGAAAAAAAAATCCACACAGCATCAGCACCCTTTGTAAATTCAAAAATATGTTGTTACTTTAGTAACAGAAAATATACTTTTTTAATAAATTCGCTTGGTATAAAAGTATTACATGTAACCTATTAAAGATAGAGTTAATTCAAAAACATAAAAAACAACCAAATTTACCCCAGACATTACTGTTGCAAAGAGTACTAGAAGCTGTGAAGCATTAAGAAGCGTAAGGGACTGAAAAGGAATCTCTTTGGTTTTGCCAATTTATTTACCAAAAGAGGAAACCAGAGAAAGAATTTTTAACATCAGTAAAACAAACAAACAAAACAAAACAAGCAGAAACAACAAAAAGATTTGGTGTTCTCTAGTCCTCCATAAAATATTTACTCCCCTTAAAAAAACACTGAGAATAAGAAACAAAGGCAAGGAATTTCAACCATGTGAGATGCCCTACCTACCTAGTCTTACGTAAAAGTTTTCAGAAATTACACAAAGCTCAATAAATGTGCAAATTTGCTGTACAAGTCATTCCTGACTTACAGCGACCCTAAGGCAATCCTCTCAGGCAGCTGCCTTGGCCAGATTTATTCAGGGGTTTTTGCGACCGCTGCCTTCCCTGCCCCCATGAGTGTTTCTGCCCCACGCCATCCCCACTGACCTTCTGGTGCTTGGCGCCTCGGATGTGGGCCGCATATGCATCGGCCCCTGTGCAGGAGACATCACAGAGCTCGCAGTGGAGCTGCGTCTGGGGCCCCCGGGGCCCACTCCCGGATGCCTGGCCCCCCATTTTGAGGGCCCCCTCCTTCTTCTTGTGCTTCTGCCCTTCTAAGTGCTCCCGGTAAGTCTGTCCATTGGCAAAGAGGAGAGGAAAGAAAAAGAGAAAAGAATGCCTTTATTTTCTGGCTCCCTATTCCCTTTTTGATATGGCAACACCAAATTATTAGGGTAGTAAACAACAGAAAAGAATTCAGCCTGCCACAGAAAACAGTAGGAAATAATTTAAACAGAAAGCAAAACAGCTGGACAAATTAAAAGGTAGACCAGCTGTTCTCAACCACGGTCTGCCAGGTTTCTGGACCTGCCTTCAGGTCATTTTTGACATACGGCAACTCTACCACAGAGTTTTCTTGGTATGACTTCTTCAGAGGGACATGACTTTGCTCTCCTCTCAGGGTGAGAGAGTGTGGCTTGCCCTGGGCCAAGCAGAGGTTTCCACGGCCGAGCAGGAACTTGAACCCTAGTCTTCCAGAGTCAGAACCCAATACTTAAAAGCACCACACGATGCTGGATGGAAAATGACTAGAAAAGGAAGCCTTACCTGGGGCCCCGCACAGCTGATCTTGCAGATCTCGCAGTAGTGCAGCTGAGGCTGCTTTGGGGGGCCTTTGGGCTTCAGGGGCTTGCTGGGGAAAGGGGGCTTCTTGCCGTAGGTACTTGTGGCGGCAGTGGTGTTGGGGCTGCTGCCAGCGCTCCACATGAGTTTTGGTTGCTGTGCAGGCGGTGGCGGCTGTGGCTGCCGGGGTGGAGGCTGGACAGGCGGCTGCTGAGCAGCCGGATAGTACGAAGTGTTCGCCGCTGCGTATGCGCCAGTGGGGTCGTAACTGGAGTAGTCTGTCCCTGGAAAGAGAAACAAACGAGATCATTCTGATGGCCTTTTGTCGGTCCAAAGCCTATGCTTCAAAGTTGTGCTTCATAAGTTAAGAGTTTAATTCTTTTTCAGGGTTGACCTTCTGCATGTTTTCAACTACGCTGCATTTGTTTTAATTTGTAAATTGCCTCCAGTTTGGAAAGAAGGCAAAGCATAAATGTTGACAAAGATACTAATCTTTCTTAGGAAGGGGAGGGAGACAGTTCCCATTCATGTGATTTCTCTTATCAACTGAAGTGAGCCAAGGGAGAAGGCAAAGAGAGCGAGGGAGGGAGGCAGAGAGAGAGAGTGAGGGAGGGAGAAAGAGAGAGAAAGATGGAGGCAGAAAAGGAGGAGGCAGAGGGAAGGACAAACATCCTCAAGAAGCACTCACCTGAGTAAGAAGCAGGAGAGGAGCCGTATGAGGAGGAAGGGGTGTACGACTGGGCAGAGGAAGCAGGGGCGTTCTGCTGCCCTGGGGTGGTGGTTGGGTATGTGCCGTAGCTGGACGAGGAAGCATTCACAGCCTGGACAGGTTTGACAGGAGTCACTTGCCGCAGGGGCTGGCTCGGGTTGTATGTGGCCACTGGCTGACTGTAGCTGCCCTGGGCATCTGCAAAGGAGAAGCAAGAGTCTCTGAAATATTTCAGGGGTGGGGGAATTTTGGCCCAAGGGGAGCTGCAGACCTGACCCTTCCATAAACACCCCCCCACTTCCTGAGAGAATTCAGCTTCAACATTCTAGTGGGACTGCCAGAAGTCTCTGGGATTCTGAGTTGGATCCTTGTGAAGAAGCAGATCTTGCAAAAAGTTGGTTTTAAGAAAAATGAACACAGTGCCACACCAAAGCTATTCTGGGTTCCAGCACATCCTTCTACCAACTGCCCTATTATGGATGCCTGTTTTCTGCTGCTCTAGAAGGCAGGGCCCAAAGCTCCAATGGATTCCAGTGACAAGAAGGAAGATTTTGACCAAACGTTAGAAAGAAAAAAAAAAGAGTTGTTTCAGAGTGGAACAGATTCCTCAGAAGACAGTGAGCTCTCCTTCCTTCTTAGTCAGACGTTGGATGGCCACCTCGCAGGGAGGTTTTGCTTGTGGATTTCCTGCTGCAACAACAGGAGGTTGGACCAAGTGGCCCTCAGGGGTACACTCCAACTCCCATGTCACATTTCAAACCCTGGTCCTTTCATGCTATAACCTGATCCTCAGCTTCCCAAACCTCCACACCGTCTTTCAAAGCATCCCTCTATCATCCACAGCCTCCACTGAACGAACCCTCCCCACAATGTCCAACGTGCCTGCCCCATGAATTAACTTTTGCCTCAGAACACCTTGAGGACTCACTTGAGTGATAGTAGGAGGAATCTGCAGCCACGTGCTGGGACTGCGTAGCCACTGCCGGGTAGTATGGCTTGGCCTCATAGCCTCCTGCTGTTGCGGATCGGCCATAACTGTAGCTGTCCTGCTGGGAAAGAAAGAAGACATCTGTGAGGAAGTGGATGAGGGCAGATGATGTCCAGTGGCCCACAAGGGCTCAAGGCCTTTTAGGCTGGGCTTCTCCTGTCAAATCCAAGAGGCCTACCTTCCTCTGGTTGGGTTAAGGCGTCAGGGAGGGGGCCTGGAGGCTGGTGGACCTCTTTCAACCACTGCCACATACATTTTGGAGAAGATGCCTGCAGCTGCGTCCTCAGGTTGGGCAGAGCCCAGGGAAAGGAGGCAGAGCCAAAATAGCTGTGTGTTTTCCATCTTTGACGTTGGAGGCATTGCCAGGAGAAGGTCAGGAAAAAGGAAAAATATTATTCCTTTGCAGTGGGGTAGATCTCCAGGGAATGAAAACTGGGATCCAAATCCCCAAAGCAAGTTCCCAGTTACTCGCCTGATAGTTCTGAGTCACAGCAGGCTGAGGGGTAAGGTCAGGCTGCCGAGTCCCATAACTGTAGTCCTGTGTCGAGGCAGGCTGGTACACTCCGTACGCTGCCGTGGACGAGACAGGCCTGCCGGTTTGCGCTGTGGGCGTATAGACAGGAGCCATGGAATGATCCACTCCCTGGGCTGTCTGGACAGCATAGCTTGCGGCCACTGGAGGAAGGGAGTAAGCCGGAGCAGGCTGGGCGCTACGAAGGAAGAGCACGGGTGAGGAAGACCAAAGAGGGTGGAAAGAGAAAAGAAAAGTAGATGAGGTGTAAAGTATCAAGCAGCCACTGAAGCACTGAAAAACAGTAGGCCAAACATTGCAGAATCAACATGGTTAGCAGGGTCAGCTCTCCTCCACTCAGCCATGGAAACTGACTGGATGACCTTGGGCGAGTCTCACTCTCTCAGCCTCAGAGGAAGGGAAAGGCAGATTTCCTGGCAATTTTAAATATGGCTGAGAAAACCCTATGACAGCGTCACTATAAATTTAGGCTGACTTGGAACAACAACAAAGACCAAACACAGAAACAACACACAGCGTCAAAAACAAGCATCCAACCAGAATTTAATACTCAAGCTAGTTACAACAATCAGTTTAAAAGACCACAAACCTGGCGGGTGAACCCTAAATGTCTGGGGCTTCAACTAGGGATAATGGGCTTTGCTGTCCAAAACAGCTGGAGAATGCCAGCCTGAGGGGAGCTGCTGCTCACCCATTTTGAGGGTTCGGGGTGTTTCCCACGTACTCTTTCCCACATTCCTCGCAAGCCCTGGACAGGCAGGCCGGCATTTTAAGTAGAGCAGAAAAGAGAAAGGCCTCAGCAGCCTTGCACCCGCCACCCCCAAAACAACCCCCAGGGAAGGCAGCGCGGTATTGCCTCTAGCCCCAACTTACGCCGTTTCCGCACCAGGCTGTTATAGTGCTACGATTCCGCTTTCCACATCCCATGGAATGCGGAGGCCTGCAGTACAGGGAGGGGCCCCAAAGGCCCGCCTCAGAGGCCCCTCTCTAGACTGCAGCCCCCAGGATTCCGTAGGACGTGGAAAGCCGGATCACAGCGCCGTAACGGTCTAGTGCGGAAACGGCCTGAGCAGGAACGGCTCCCCCTCCCGGGACACACCCTGGGCACAACCGCCTGGTACCGCCAGGGAAGAACGGGAGAGACCCCCCCGAGGGAGGGAGGCTGAGGATGATGGGAGCTGCCACCATCCGGAAGGCGCCCTCCCAGGGAAGGCCGGAGCCCGGCAGGGAGGAGAACCGGCCGGAGCCCCCACGCTGGCCGCGGAGAGGGGCGGGCGCGGGGGCCCCGTTCCCCGACCTCCCGCCCGCCCAACCTTCCCCCTCCCCCGCGGAAGGGCGCGGGCCAGCCTACCTGGCAGGGCTGTCGTGCGAGCCCCCCGAGTGAGCCGGGGGGACGAGGGGAGCTGTCAGCGGCGCACTCAGGGTGGGGAGCCCCCGGCCCACCTGCCAACCAGCCCGGCCCCCCCGGGTACCTGTACTGGGGCCCGGCGCCGGCGCCGGCCGCGAAACCGTAGTAGTTGCCGGCCGCCATCTTGGCCTCGGCTCGGGGGACGGAGAGGGGAGGGCGCGCGGGGCACGCCGGGAAGCAGGCCGCGCGGGGCACGCACGCTCACGCGGCTCCCGTGGCAACAGGCCCCGCCCACGCCCTCTCTCCTCCTCCTCCTCCTCCTCCATGTACAACCCGGTTACCAGTTTCTCTTGAGTTATGCGGAGGGGGCTGCAGGTGCGTCGCTTTCGCACTCGGGTTCAGATTTGCCCCTCCAGGCTTCCGTCACGGGCAGGCCCCGCCCCCTCCCCGAGCAGGCGCCGCCCCCTCCCCGAGCAGGCACCGCCCCCTCCCCGAGCAGGCGCCTACCCTCGCAAGATCCACGCCTCGGGCGAGAAGCGGCCGCGGAGGAACACGGCGTGTCATTAAAGCCCACGTGACTGCTCCAAGACAGACCCCGCCCCTCTCCAGGGCGTGGCTTTCCCAGGAGGGACCTGCCTCTGAATGCACGGCCCTGAGGAGGGGGCGGAGCTTCCGGGTGACGTCAGAGCGATGACGTCACTTGGCAGGGCTTTTCTTTCGGGCTGTTGACGTCATTTTAACTCATTTCGTAGCCTTCTTTATTCCCAAAGCGCGAGTTTTACGGTATGCCCCAGTCGCCGGGGGCGGAGAAGGGGTACACGTGTCCCTGGAGAGCCCCCGGCCACTGGCTGCCACTGGCGCTCCCGCGTCTGTTAAAGGATTCCCCGGCCGTGGTTTGGCCTCCCGCCTGACACCAGCTCCCATCATCCCCCCAGCTGCCCAGCCCGTGGTGAGGGATGCCGGGAACGGCAGCCTGCAGAGCTCCCCCCTCCCCGTTGAATGTTGAACGAGGGTGGGCGGATTCATGTGCACCGCGGGTGAAACCACCCCGGAAAGCCGATGCCAGAAGGAGACAGCAGTTCCCAGTCCTTCGCTATTCTCTTGAAAGGACGGCAAACCAGACCTCGCATCTTTGTATTTTGAGATTAAAATCTGACTATTTTTGGCCACTCTCTTCACGTATCACGGTTCGGGGGTCCACTTGTTCTTTCCCTAAGGTTTTTATGGTGCCCCCACGCGAGCGGGAGGAGAACGGATCAGAACACAGAGCGTAGCGTGTGCACGCGTACTAAGGGCGCGAGGGTTTTAAAAAAAGCCCGGAGCCTTCGCGGCCGAGACCAAGCGACCCTCTCTTACGCGGGCATGCCCCTGAGGGAAAGCCGGTGCGGCGCGTTCACACGTGCTCCGACATAAACGCGTGTCAAGGGGAGGCCGGGGAGCGCGGCCGTTCGTCACCCCCCTTCTCTTCCCCCTCAGCGCCATCGCCAGGCGCGCCCCTTAACCGGCGTGGCTGCCGCCCAATGGGTGCCGCCGCTGCCGCACGACGCAGCCAATAAGCGGGCGCTGGAGAGGGCGTGGCCAAGGGTGGGCCCGCCTCCTCTCTCCTCCTTTCGCTGCTGGTTGAGGGAGCGGAGCGGCTTCGTGGTGCGGCCGAGGGAGCTGCGGTCCTTCTTTCTCCTTCTCCTCGCCGTCCCCCCTTCCCTCTCCCCGCTTTGTCTCCTCCTCCTCCTCCTCCTCTAGCTGCCGCCACCATCTCCCTCTCCCCCGTCGTGGTCGTCGCCGCCCGCCGGAGACGCCGCCGCCGCCGCCGCCCGTTGTCAGGTAAGGCCGCGGCTGAGGCGGTTGGAGGAGGCCGCCAGCGCCTCGCGGCCTTGCCGGGCCAGTGACGCAGGCGAGGGGCGGGGCCTGCGGCGGGTTCGAACGGGGTGGGGGGCGAGAGCGGCGGCCGGGAGGGGACGAAACCCCCCAAGGGGCGGGGCCAGGGGCTCTTGGTGGGGGCGGGGAGAGAGGGGTTGCCGGGGGGGACAGAAGAGGGGGGCTGGCCGCGTCATCAGTAGGCGCAGGCCGGGGGGATGACGTCGGCCGGTCGCAATGGGAGTTCGGTGCCTTTTGCTTCGCAGGTTTTTATTGAGGGGGAGAGGCATCGTTACCTTTTGTTAATTTTAACACTGGGTTTCGTTCATATCCCGGTTTAAGGGGGGTAAATCTTTTAATGTATTGAACCTCTTTTGGGTTAGTTTTTAGGGGCCTCCTTTTTGTGTGCGCAGGTATGTGGGTAGAGAAATAATTTGTTTGAGGAGTAATTAACCAGCGGAAGTATTTTTGGCGTTGTAGAACAGTTCAGCGACTCTGTTGGCCTAACACTGCAGTAAAATATAGTTTTCATATAACGATTGCTTAGCATTTATAGCATATCGTTTTCGTGAGTCAGTGGAATAGAGAGGGAGGGAATACAGATTAAGTCAATCTTAACCTTAAATTTTAGAAAAATTGTTTTTGACCCAGTTTAGCCTGCAAACATAGCTGAAATCCCCTCCACACCCCCTGGAGTGCATTTGAGGGCATTTTGGAGCCATAAAATCGCCCTGGGTGAGCCACAGGTTGCTCACCTCTGTTTTCCATCTTAAATTGATTTATAAAATTCCAGTTTATGATGTTGTGGATGTTTGGAGCACTCAGAGTATGCTTACTAATTAAAGATCTTGAAAATAAGGGACACGCTGCAAGGAAAAGGAGACATGCTACAGGTCATTCAAATACGAGAATGTGTTAGTAAAATATGTCTTCCTTGAAGTGTGTTAAATTCTTTTCTTTGCTTTTGCCATTTTAAAAAAACAGCTTGTAAAACAACATCCTATTTTAATGTAATGTTAGACCTAACAAGGATTTTTTTACCAGTCTTCTCAAAATGTACTGCTTTTGACACAGACGTTCGCTTGAAACAGTTTTGCTTATGCAGCTCCCATAGTTGATTGGAGCAAAGTCAGTGGGCTGGAGGAGGCAGAGTTAATTACAACTTTGAGTGTGCTGAAATCCTGCTGTCATTGAAGAAGGGCTACATTGGAATTAGATCCCCACTGCTACCCTGCCTGGACCAAAAATGTATGAGGGTAGGTTCTTGGAGGCAGGCTGCGGCTTGGTGTGGCAAAGCACATGGCCTGTTTTCAGAAGACCCTGGGTTCAAATCAGGCTCCCTTTAGGGAAGGCTGGGAAGGTCTGCTGCCTGAGACCTGGCGAGCTGCTTTTAGTCAGAAGAGACTCTATGGACTAGGTTAGCCTGGCAGCTGCCTTACCTATTCAACTAGACCTCTCATAAACCCACATCTGAAAGGCAGCTGATTGGGGAAGGGAGGGCTAGATGGACCCATGGCTGAATTTGACGCTTAACTTTCTGAGTTAAATCCCGAAGTAATCTTTGGAAGGCAGCCTGCTGTACAGTTCTGGGCAGGTCCGATCTGAAGGATGCCCTGTAGAGCTGAGTGGGTCTCCTAGTCATGCTTAGGATGCCAGTCTTTTCCCCACACTCTTCCTGGAGCCCACAAAGGGCCGTGCCCAAGAGCTGACGTTCAGACTGTAAACTGTGTAGATGCGAGGTGAGACCTTTCGGGTGTGTGCACTTTGCGCATGCCTTCCTTGCTAGCACTTACTGAGTGGGAATGCAGGCTGGGAAATGACCCAGTAGCGTGGTCTCTTGGGCTCCAACATACTTGCAAGGTGGCTCTTTGACAGACTTTGGTGAGTTGGAAGACAGCAGCAGAATTCTGCCCCACTCCGCCTGCCAATATTTGTAGCTCTGTTCTCCTGGCCTTGATGTGGCAGTCTGTGGGCTGATAGTCTGAGAGTGCACAGTTTTATGGGTGCAGAATGTGCACTTTAGAAGAATACAAACTTTGTTAAACATGCAGATCATTTACCTGACCTAAAGGGGCTGGATCTCAACTCACAGTGACTATTTGTGATACCAGCACATCTGCCTCCGCCTAGTTAACCTTTGTAAAATCAGTGTCAAATGTGACATTTCATTCCTCTTTTGCCATTACTGTGTATTTGATCTAGTGTGGGTGCTCCTTTTGCTTACAAATGGCTCATTGTTCTTTTGCTTCTGAAAGAAAGAGGGCGTTAAAGTCAGAAGTGATCTCTGTTTTCTTTTCAGGCCAAAAGTTCCACGCTCAAGACTCTCACCCCCCCACTCCTTTTTTTTCTCCTGTCTAGGAAAGTAAGATAAAATGAATGCAAATGAAAACAGCAAAAAGAAGGGGAATTTCTTGACTGTATTGGTGCAGCTTTTGCACTGGGCTGGAAGATAGTTCCAGCTTCTTAGGGGCAGCAAATATTTGGGAATCCTGGGGTATTATTTTCATACGATTTCCATTGAATTTCAGGGGTCTTTGTCTTCTTGTCAAGGATCTTGTTCTTCCCATAAACATCTGGCAAAAGGGCTCATTTTCCCCCCAATAGTACTATTGGGCATAAATGTCTGTTTAGGCAAAGAATAGTTCCTGTAAATCAAAAGCAAGCGTGTTGGGGAAAGGGCTCCCCTACCCCCTGGGGTTTCCTAACACTTTACCTCAGCAGTTCTTGACCTTTTCTTTACCAGGGACCCCTTGTAAAATATAATTTGTGTCAGGGTCCCCCAAGACTTAGCACAAGATTTTAATATTGAGATTTAAATATTCAAATATTTGCGTAAATTTTCATCACTTTGTTTATTAATTAAAAGTTTCTGGAGACTAGGATTCAAACCTCTGCCGAGATGGGAAGTGGCCTTGAGCAAGTGACATTCTCTCAGGCCCAGAGGAAGGCAAAGCAAACCCCTCTAAACAGATTTTACCAAATCCCCCCCCCCATGATAGGGTCACCTGCAAATCAGAAGTTCCTTGAAGGCAACCTAGAGCAAAGTGTGGCTGGCAGTGAGGTTCTTTCTATCCATCGTGTCTCCCCTTTGAAAACTGACTTACAGTGACCCCAAGGTGGACCTGCTGAGGAGGGGTTCTTGGCAAGATTTCTTGTTGCCTTTGCCTTTCTCTGAGCCTGACAGAATGTGACTTGCCTGAGTGGGGATTTGGAGTCTGAGTTGGGGCACATGTGCGCATACCTACCACTTTCGTCAGGAGGTTCATTTGGCACCCACACTCCCACTGCCATGTCCCTGACAAAAGGCCTGGCAGGGTGGGTGTGCGCTCCCTTGTTTGCAGGTGAGGGAGCAGTTTTGCCACCGGCAGCTCCCCTGCTGCTGTGCCCCTGTTACTGTTGGTGGTATTCCTCAGCAGGGTTTCGTGGGCCCTGGGTTAAGAACCACTGCTCTACCCTTTTCATGTGCAGCAATAATTCTTAAGTGTCGAGGTACCCGCTCTTGTGGGCCTCCAACCTGGTGCCTGAGAAAGGTTTGATCACCTGGCTCTGCAGGTCTTGGCTGACTGTGTGTGTATGTCTTTGTGCATCCAGCTTTTTCATGCAATTAACCTTTAGCCTGGTCTGTGGAATAGTTTTTAGAATGCCCTTTCTACCTGCTAAAGTACTCCTTGGGTTTCATCTCCTTTGGAATCTGGTAAACATCAGCTTAGCTGGTCTCCATTATGGAGCAAAAACTATCCTATCTCAAGGCGTAGCAGGCAGGAAAGTGCAGGATGCTGAGAGAAAATCTCATGCAAAGCCACTCTCCTAACAGGCCAGCAATGAGTAACCGGGGTGTGCCTTGGCTGTAGTGTTGTTGCTCTTTCACAGACTTGTCAGTCAGACTGCTTGCTTCCCACCTCTCACAAGAAGAACCTTCTGCACAGGCAAAAGCTGCACTTTTTATTTCCAGGCAATTTTCTGGGCTTTCAGTCCTAGTGAAATGCAAAGAAGAGCTTCTCCTTTTGGGAATTGGGGACATCAGTTGGCCATGCTAGCAAATGTGTACCACTCTGTTCATTCCAGTGAGATTTGCGCCTGGATACTGTCCATTGCTTTCAGTGCTTTCTCTTTTACACCTGGATGCAGTTGCTTAGGAACAAAGAGAGCAGTGTATAGTCATGAAGTCAGTGGAATTAATCAAAAGATGAGTTTGGGAAATAAATGAAGCAGTACTGCTTAATATAGCCAAAAAGTAGGAGTCTGGATGGAGAGATAAATATGTTGAAAAGCTGAGTCTTTTATGTTGTAAGCACAAGCCAAAGTAGTTAGGTACCAGGTAGTATGCAGCTTTAAGCCTCATGAAGAACACTTTGATGGGAAGGCAAACATAGGATAAAATTGTGTTAAGGTTTTGTGAAGGAGTCAGTCAGGAGGTCAGCTCAAATAGTTTTCCCTGGGAAGACTCCTGAAATCCATTCGCATTTCAGCTGAACAGTGAAGGAAGAAGGGGATCAGGAATACCAAAGCAGCGAATGTAGAATTACTGAGCAGTGGAATTCAGAATTTCTAACATGTAGTGGTTTCCTTGTTGAAAGGCATCTTCTGTTTAAACTGGCCATGCATTTTGTCCATCATCGGCTCCAGTGAATTTCACTTCCTCTTTCTCACCATTGAGCATGAAACAAGCTTTTGTACGCGGGAAGATTTATGTCAATCAGCGCTGGTTCTGTGGGTTGTACGTGTGCCGAATGGAGATGCAAGGCCAGTGATCTGACTCCAGAGGGGGTGTTGGGTGCTGCAGTGGGATTCATGACAGTTTTCCTGGCAGGAAGCTTTGTTTTAAATGTAGTTTTTTGTGTTCTTCTCAATTAACCAGGTTTAATTAAAAAGCAGGTGGTCTTGGTGCTCCTTGTGGTCTCAATTCAGGGGCGGTGAGAGTGACATTGGACAAGCCGTATGTGTTGTCAGTGTGTAATCCAAGTCATTTGCTCTATAACCAGCTGTCTTGTGTAGAGACGGGATGGGCCCTTCCTTCGGAGTGTGAGAGACAACCCTCCAAACAGCCTCGGCCTGAGCTGACCTCCACCTTTCCTCCAGCCCCTGGCTGGTGGTGTGGGAGCAGCAGCTAGTTGTGGGTCACTCTCTCATTCTAGTTGGTTGCTCAGCATGGCTATGTTAAGGGGACTATGTGTGCAGCTACATTTTTCTGTCTCACCTACTTAGAGATGGCAGCAAGGCAGTTACCTGCACAGGTCCTGCTGTTGTTCTTCCCTGGGGTCCAGGCAGCCCTTTGGACACTACCCAAACTGATACCTCTTAAGACTACCAAAGGAGCACAGTTGTTTCTAATGCAGCAGTTAAAACTCCGGTTTCCAGGAGGACTGTGGAATGACAAAAGTTCTCTTTCTTACACGTGCATACACAGATTGTATCCCCTCTCTTCCTTTGTTCATCTCAACAACCATTTCCAGTTCCAGGCTAAGAACTGCCCTAAATGGTTGTGAATCTGGACGCAGAGGGAGTCCTGCTCTAGTCTAGTGAAGGTCATCCGGCCTGCAGCACAGATTGCTTTCTCTGCTTGGGAGATGCTGTTGCGAGCACAAAAGAGGTGGTGCATTTCAAGAGCCTCTCAGTAAACTGTTTTTCACCCTGAATATAAGAACTTGCTTGAGTGGAGTCAGAGAGGCAGTGAGTTTTACTGGCTGTGACAGTTCCTCTGTCTGAAAGGTGCCAGGGATTTACTGGCAGCTCTTCTGTAGGTAAGATGACAAGGGCAGCATCAAATGCTCAGCTAGTGAAGGGAGCTAAGAGGCATCCATCCCCTCCACCCGGAGATGCTGGCAGCTGAAACTGGGTGCAGAGGATGTGTTCTGCTGCCAAGCTCTCATCCTTCCTCTGGGCAAGTGGTGGGAGAGCTGTGACTTTCCAGATACGTTGGGCTTCAGTTCTCAGAAGTCCCAGCCAGCACAACCAGGGGTAAAAGGTGTTGGAAGCTGTTGTCTTAAATGTCTGGAGGACCAAAAGAAGCCCACCTCCACCCTAAACACAATATCACACGTTGTCAGGCAGACGTCTGTAAATGTTAGTAAGTCTCCCCAGTTCAGCCACTTTTCTGAGAGTTATGCATCTGCTTGCCTGAGTGGGAGTAACGTGCTGTGCTTTGGTCAGAAAACAGAAAAGCATCTGTGAAGAAAAAGACCTGTGTCTTATGAAAATCAATGCAGTTTGTTGCAAAGACTGTGAACTTTTATTTGTGTTCTTTTTTCATTTCTGACTTGACTGTAAAAGGAGGGGTTTGTCACATTGGACTTTGCAGGTAAATTTTAGAAAGTACGGCGGCAGCCAGCGCTTGGCTTTAAATATGCGCAACTCTAGCAAAGTCGTTGAAACAGAAACTATCAGTTCTGTGGGTCCATCGTGGGCTTCAGGCCAGTATGTTTGCTTATTTGTGTTTTGCCATATGAACCTGCAGAACCAAACAGCAGAGTTGGCCTTTTGTTTTTTTTGACAGAGTTTTTTCTAGTTAAAATGTCGAATGGTTATGAAGATCACATGGCTGAAGACTGCAGGGATGATATGGGCCGGACAAACCTCATTGTGAACTACCTGCCCCAGAACATGACCCAGGATGAGTTGCGGAGCTTGTTCAGCAGCATCGGAGAAGTTGAATCTGCCAAGCTCATTCGAGACAAAGTGGCAGGTAAAACGGTGGAACTTGGGTGGGGTGGGGGTGGGGATAACAAAATTCTAGTTGATAAATTTGGTGCCCGTGTGCTTACGCGCAGCCTGGCCCAGCTGGCTGTGGGATGATGAGAGTTGTAGTCCAGTGCCTCTGGGGGGCAGCAGACTGGCTGAGGCTGGTGTGAGTTATAACCAGTTGCTTTTGCTTGATGAGTGTTCGTGTAGCTTGTTAAAAATTATTAGGAGACTGTGGAGCCTTGAGGCTTCTGAAACCTTTGCCTTAGTATCCCAAGAACGGCCACGTTTGTTCTCTCTGTCCAAATGGCAGTTCTGCTTTCCACGGCAGCCCCACATTTGGTACTGAGGAGAGTCTCTGAGGCAGGTTGTGCTGGGACCCAAGTTCTGCTTTGTAGGTCTTAGGCAAGGAGAGCTGGAGGGCAGGGCTGCCAGAGCTTTTCAACATCCTGCAGGTAAGAATTTTTGGACCCTACCTTCCATCTTGTGGCAGTTACTAGAGGATAGGTGGAATATTTTCTTACTGTGTTACTGTGCAGGTAGTAATTTTGTATGAATGGCTGAGAGGCCACAGAAAGGAGCCAGAGAGAGAGAGAGGGGAGAGAGAGAGAGAGAATGTTACTGGGGTGGATTTATGGAAGACATGGATGTATATCAGTCCCCCAAATGAGAATGGCTTGCCCTCCCCTTCACGTTTTGGCACATTGTGGCTGTTCATGTACAAAAGAGCCCATGACCCCTGAAGAATGCCTGTGTGGAATATCTGTTTTAGCAAGTGAGGAGGCAAAAGGGTTTCTTCCCCCTGTGGCCTTCCTTTCACTTCTTCAAGCAAAGCACTTTCCAAAAATCAGATCTCTCGTATTTTTCCTCCCACAGGACATAGCTTGGGCTATGGCTTTGTGAACTATGTGACAGCGAAAGATGCTGAAAGAGCAATAAACACGCTGAACGGCCTGAGACTTCAGTCCAAAACCATCAAGGTAAACACGGTTGTAGGGGGCAAGCAGGAGCTGGATTCTTAGAGGACCCATTTGTTCTTCCTGTTCAGATGCTTTAAAGGAAAAACCAGGGCCTCCTGGACCCTCAGGGGCTGGAGGGCAAGATACACGAGGGATCCCCACACCATGTCTCCTTCTGCCCCCCAGCTTCCCATTGCCATTCTTCCAGTCATTACTTACACTCCTTTTCCCTCCGTCCTCCCCCTGCTTCTTGTGGCTGGCTGGGTCACCCACTTGTGTCCCCAGGATGCCCTCAACCCATGTGGCCAGGTTTGTTAGGCCTGTGGCCCACTTCGCCCGCCTCCAGACCTCAGCAGGCCAATCCCCCTTGGTGTGAAACAACTGCCGCTCAGGGTGACAATGGTGAGTTGCTCCCCAGGTGCCTCTGGAAGACGCAGTTGACCATTTACAGGCTGGAGGAGGGGGCTGAAAGTTACCCATGAAGAGAAGATGGCATTTAAATGACCAGCACCCCCTCCCCACCGTATGGTGCCTTGGGCAAACTGGAGGAACAGCTTGTCGTGTTGTCTCTTACGAGACTGTAAGGTTGCGTGCCTGCAAGTAAACTCCAAATTACAGCAGCACTCTTGCAGTGTCTTCTTGGCCTGATTTCTTCAGAGAGGTGTGTCACCATTGCCTTCCTCTGAGGCTGGGAGAATGACTTGCTTAAGGTCTCCCAGCGGGTTGCCACCAGGCTGGGTGGGGGTTCATACTCTGCTTCCCCCAAGTCCTAGGGCAGCACTCAAATAATGACACCACTCTCGTTTTCATACTTGTTTGTATGTGAAAGACTTTTGCCTAGTTTAAGAAATAGCTGATTGATTAGATCAGTTTCAACACATACAGTTAATCAATCTTGCATAAAGTTGTTTGTCAGAAACTCCTGAGGGGAGAAGTTCTGTTTTCTTTCCTTTTAGTTTGTGGAAGCAGGCTTTTTCTTACACTAGGCGTTTTCCCTCACACAAATATATGTTTGCAATCCAAAGTTTTTGTATTAAAAAATGAGATTTTAAAAATTCAGCAGCCCAACTCAGTTGAGGTCAGATTAATACGTCTGAGATTTTTCCTTTAGTTAGATAACGTAGCCAGTTATTGGTCTTGCCCAGCTTTTTGGGCGTCCTCCAGAGAAGTAGCCATGCTGGTTGGACAGGACATGGACTATGGTCCATTGAAAGCTGCCCTAATTCTCCTCCTTCCCCATTGTATTGGCTATTGTGTCATGTTGCCTAAGCCTGAGGGCAAAAGACAGAATTGCTTTTCTTAGTTGACCTGTAAGCCATTCTGTGATCCTCACTGTCTAAAGAATGGAGCAGAAATGCTTTTGGTTAATAAATAATCGGCGTTATGGCTTGCATATATGCAATGGTCTAGGGTGTGGGGAAAGCATAATAGTTAGAATTGGCTTTCCACCAGCTGTGAGGATCAAGAGACAAGCGATGTGTCAGGAGGCAAGGAAAGAGGTTGGCATCTCAGTCCAAGTGACACAGCTGCCATGGCTTTGTGAGTTGTGTCACATGATGGGGTGTGGACTGCCCTGCACCCATGAATGGGCTGCTTGTAGCATCCTTGGCTTCCTGGGGAGGTTGCTGAACATGGCATTTAATGTCATGTGCTGCAGTGTATTCATTTCCTTTTTTTTTTAAGAATTGGCAAGCTTGTTCCAAGATTTGAGAGCAAGAAAATTCCATTCCATCCTGGGCTAAATGAGTGCACCCAGGAAGATTCTCTGGGCCCGCCTGTGCTCGCAGTTTTGTGGGCACGTTTTATACACTTTAGTTTTCCAAGTACATTTGCATACTTTCAACTGCCCTCCCATATGCAACCATCCTGTGTGTCACCATTTATTGCAAGGAGATGTGGTGAGGGCAGTAAACTCCTGCCTTTATATTAATGTGGGGTTTTTGTCATCCCTCCTCCCCCTTTCTTAAATTAAAGGTGTCATATGCCCGCCCGAGTTCCGAGGTTATCAAAGATGCAAACTTATACATTAGTGGGCTTCCACGGACAATGACGCAGAAAGATGTTGAAGACATGTTTTCACGGTTTGGCCGCATTATCAACTCGCGCGTGCTGGTCGACCAGACTACAGGTGTGCTCTTCTACAGGCGGTGGAGGTTTTCCCCCTCTTTTTCATTCGCTTGGAGAGGGGAGGGTGGCTTTCAGAAGCATCTCCAGTTGGAGCTTCTCCCGGCTCTTGCAGCCACTGAGTCTGGGGAGCTGGCTGCCTTGGCTGCAGTGGACAGAGGTGGTGCTAGATTAGAATACTTACTCCTTTAAATCTCCATGAATCTAGATGGGAGGTGGGCTTGGCATTTGGGGCTTGTGAAGCCCAGACTTTTCGGCTCCCCTGGCCTGTAGGATGAAACAGTGGCCCAGAGACTGAAATTCAGGGTTCCCCTTGTTTGAGAGTGTTGGGCCCTGGTCCTCCTGGGTTCAGTTCAGGGCAGTTTGCTTTGCAAATGGGATAGAAACCACGGCGGCCTGGCAAAGCATGGTAGTGATGCCTCCTCTAAGAACTCAGCCAAGGCCAGGTGCCCTGCCACCCCATTGGCTCTGCTGGGGTGGAAATGCTTCTTCATTAGGGGGATTGTTTCCCTTTTTGCACTACAGGTTGAGCATCCCTCATCCAGAAATCTGGAAACCTCCCAAAGCCAAGACTTTTTGCCACCAGCTTCCTTGGCAGCAGTCTTCCTTCTCATTTGTTTGATCTTGAGTGCAGTACTATGTTTTATGTATATGCAAATAGAGATATTCCAAAATCTTCAGGAATCTGAAATAGGAAACACTTCTAGTTCCTGGCATTTTGGATAAGGGAGGCTCACCCTCTGTGGTTGTTTATAACATGCCCCGCCTGGTGCCATGCAGTCTGGTAAAGGTGGAACAAAGCTGGGAAGGAAGAGATTGCTTATTCTTCTCTTTTTCTTTTTAACCCTGGCTCATGTGGCTTCAAGGTTTGTCCAGAGGGGTTGCATTCATCCGCTTTGACAAAAGGTCAGAAGCTGAAGAGGCCATCTCCAACTTCAATGGTCACAAGCCCCCGGCTCTTCCGAGCCAATCACAGTGAAGTTTGCTGCTAATCCCAACCAGAACAAAAACGTGGCCCTGCTCTCCCAGCTGTATCACTCGCCCGCTCGACGGTTTGGGGGCCCCGTACACCACCAGGCACAGAGATTCAGGTAGGTTAGGAAGAGCGAAGTGATCAGAGGTCTGTACCGCGTTTCTCTCTCTTTCTCTGTCTCTTTTGCTCTGCCTCTGTCCCCTTCGCTTTTTTTTTTTTTACTCATTACTGCTCATCATCAGACACAATACAGAGCTTCCAGTTGATAGATAAAGGACCGGTAATCAACACTGAACATAAATATTACCCATTCCAAAATGTTAGAGTTAACTGTCTGAAGAGCTGGTGTGCAGTTAGCCAGTACAGACCGCTTTTCCCGTTGGTGGGCAATACTTCTTGCTGCCTCCCCTCTGATCTTCATGCGTGTTAGTCCGTTCTGTGCTAGTTAAGCCGTGCGTCAGTCACAGGTGCCATCACTGTGAATGCCCTCAAAGGTAGGATTCAATGTGCATTTGTGTCCGGTGATTTCTGCTATTACTTTAACCAACTCTTTCCCAATATTTCTTGACAGTTCACGTGGAACCCATCAGCTTGGTCCCAATTGCACCTCCAACTTCTTCCATTAGATTTTTATTTTTTGAAAATGCATTCTGTGTAACTTTCAGAGAGTTCTGAGTTTTTTTTCTCTCAAAATTAACAGTGGAGTGCTTATGTCCCCAAATGATTATGTATTCCCAAGCTATGTCAGTAATACATTGTTGATGTCCATTTTTGTTCTTATTTTCCATTCTATAGACTTCTCTCTCTCTCTCTCCCCACCCCCCTCTTCCCTTTTTATTATCGGAACAGGATTTCATTTAAATAGTGGATTAAAGCCCACCAGGTCCTCTTTTCCCTGTTAATAAAGATTGAAACTGTGTCTGTCTGATCTGATCCTTCATAACAATCTGTTAAAAGATAACATTTTTAAAATACTTGGAAGAAAAAGGGTGTGGGATTCATTGTAATGCATGGTTGCTCAAAACAGCCAAGGTCCATTACCTTTAAAATAATTTCCTTAAGCTTGTGAAAGCTTCTGTCTTCCCCTAGTCTAAAACTGTCAAAGTCATTTTTGTTAAAGGCTCTTTGTTGTCCCTTTAAAAACTGTTTGTTCTGCCATTCTGACTAAAAATAGCATTTTCAGAGGTTTACAGAAATATAAAAACACAAATTATGACTGAGAGGAGGAGGAGGAGACAAACCAGCAAAATAAAGATAGCAGTTAAATATAGTCCAAATGGCAGTAATACCATTTCATTACGACAGTGCTGTAAACACTGGCCCAAGACCTAAATAGAAATACCTGATGCTAGAATTGGCTGCAAGGGAGATGCTGGAAGCACCGGCAGTCTGAGACTCCTGAGGCAAAAATGGCATTTTTTCATTTATGGATCACCTTCAGTTTTATGTGCAGTTACTGCCAATTGGTGTGGGGGGGGGAAGAATTGCTGTGATTTGTTGTGGACCCCCGCCTGTCGTACACAGAGTGTGGGGAGGGCAGCTAACCAGAGGTGAAGGCAAGGACATCTGCTTAAACCTCTTTTCCTCCCGTCCGAGGAACATGCGCCTCTTTATCTTTAGTGAAACGTAACAGGACAAGGCTGTCACAGATATAAAGTAAATAACTGTATTAATTTTTTAAAAGCAGTAATATATTCCTGCGACTGAGGCCTAACATTCTTTACCAGCATTACATATAAATGATGTTAATCCCAAAGGGCTTACCCCGTGCCCCCACTAGCAGTTCATTCTGTTAAGAGTAGCCAGATCAGCTGTCAGGATCGCATTTTATCTTAGTTTGCAGTCTCAGTAATGGTGAATAGAGCTATAACTGTTAAAATGATAGAACAGATCATAGGTATTAGTCCTGTCGGTAACTTTTTAATTGTCAGCTGGCTGGAGGGGAAGGGGTTAAATGACGAATCTTTACTACCTAGCGATTTAAAGTTCATTCTTCCAGAGGTGGGTCTATCTGTCTTAATTAGCAATGACTTCATTGGCACCTGCAGTATTTGGTTGATCTGCTTTCCCTCAGAAGCCTTCCTGTTTTGTTCTTGAATGGACAGACTGAGGCTGCCCCCCGAGGATATTAATTCAACTCACCTAGGAAGACATCTTAATGGCCTTGAAAACTAGCTAGACTGTCCAGACGGCCCTCTCCTAACTTAACTGTTTATCTGGGTTTTGGATTTCTTATTTCACTTGCGTATGTGTCTTTTTTTTTTCTTTTTCTTTTTTTGAGTCCTTGTTCATTTTCACACAATGCTTGTTGTAAATTCCTTCTAGTGACCTTTTCAGTGAAACCCTTGCATGTTTTTTTTAATTATTCTTTTCATTCTCTTGAAGTGTAGAGTCAGATGGGTATCTTTCAGAATTCTTGTCTTAGAATTCTTGTCACGTGTTAAATAAATACATGTTCTTCTATCTGCCTGTACTCAGCCTCTTCCATGCAAGACGATGGGTCTTTCCCTGCCCGCCCCAAACATTAATTGTGCTGAGCACGTTTACCCGGTTCTCCCCCACACGCACACCCCAGACGTGAGAGTGTAATGGACTTGTGGCAGAAGTCAGTGTCCAAGATAGGTAGATGTGCCAAACCACGATTTGAGGGACATGAGGGAATATTCATACTTTCTCTCCCACTCTCTGTTTCCTGTTGGGTGCTAACTATAGTTTCACAGGCAAACACTTGCTTTCCAGGCGAGAAACCATGGTTTCTGGCTTGGAGGATGCATACTGACCATAGGCTGCCAGTTCATTACGTCTTCTTGGCCACCTCGGGTTAGTCCTGAATGGGATGTGGGAGGGAGGCCCCTTAGAAGGACTGGAGGAGGGGACGCTTATATCCAGGCCTTCAAGAACTAGGGCTGGAAAGAACCTCTGATTTGATCGATGTATGGTGACCAAGAGTAACTGGCCCACTTGCCTCAGAAGGGGGTTGGGTTTTTTCCCCTTCCTCTGTCTTCCAAAACATTGGAGCATGAGGGTTTTGTCACATCCCAGTGAAGTATGAGAACACGGCACAGGTTCAGAGGGGCCCAAGGACGGAGAATGCGGTGCATTTTCTCACTTCCAGGGTGGAAATAAGTAACAGGAGGTTAGAAATGAGTTGGAGAGAAAAACTTGGAAGGGTCTGTAGCCCTTTGCCCCACGATCTGTGTGGTGCATTGGGCAGATTTTCTCCTCTTTCTCTCACGCATAAGTGGGATTTGGGGCTGGTAGGTGTATGGCCAAACTGCCAGAGGGGAACGTCCCTGGCCCCTGCTTGTCCCAGAGGTTTTCCTGTGTCTGCAGCTGCAGGGGTGAACAGGAGCTCCCTGCTTGCCCTGTGAACTCCCTAGAGGTCACCTGTCCCAGGTCACATCTCCTTGCAGGCAGGTCCGGATCACAGCATTGTGGAATCTGGAAGGGGCCAGGAAGGGAATCCCAAGCCCAAAGGGGGCTACTAGTGGGCCCAGGCAGACCGCTCTGTCTTCTGCGCAGCCCCAGTGATTTGGAAAAGAGCCCCCTGCGAGCCGTTTGCAATACTCTCCCTCTGCTCTCAGCCACCGCCCCGGGGACCCATGCAGGGGAAATTCCAGGATGGTGCCCTCCGTCTGACAAATTCCAGAGGGATAGCCGAGGTTGCCCATGGTGGTGAAAACACAGAGAGGGACGCAGCACCCCAAAGGCTAGCAGTCTGATTGTGGCACAGGCTTGTGGACGGAGGCCCACTCCTGTGAGGTCTGAATGAGGAAGCCGTGAGCGCGAGGGCAGGCCAGCCTCCTTGCTGCAGGAGGATTGCCAGGAACTGAGCTTCACAGTGCAGGGCTAACAGTGTTGTGTGGAAGAAATCCACAGATCTAGCCAGGCCTGTGGATTCCTTTTGCGTGATCCCCATTTGCCTGTTTTGTCGATCAGGAGCCCGAGTTACTTTCGCTCTCGAAAGAGAGCCACTCTCAGGGAATGTGTGACTGTATGAATTTAGGCTCTGCAGACCCACCACCACCTTTCCCCTCTGTAGCCTTCAGACTACCCCAGTGCTTTCCTCTTGCTCCTCTTCTCTTCCCTGGGCCCTCCTCTGCGTTCCTTTCGTCAGATGAGGACGGCCCTTAGTCCACAAAAGCCAACGCCATAATAGACTTCTTAAGAAAGAAAGACGAGGACAGGAAAACCTGCCACCTCCTGGGTACAGTTCCCATCACCCCCTGTCCTTTGGCTATGCTGGCTAGAAAATAGGGGTGGCTGTTGCCCCTTTTGAAAATGCTTGGAGGGCCCCGGTCGTCTCCCTCTCCTTGGTGACAGGCTGCCTTTCTGGGCCAGGTTGGCATCTGGGCCGGGCGGCTGGGGCCAGGCAGGTGGGTGGGTGGGCGGGCGGGCGGGTGGGCAGAGCATTCCTCACCTTGCTTCCCTGTGGAGTGGTTTTAGGGGGATTTCTTTTTGCTTGATTGAACTGACTTTTTTTGTTTTGTTGTTTTGTTTACATGAACTATTGTGTGCTTTTTATTTGCTAGGTTCTCTCCTATGGGTGTAGATCACATGAGTGGGCTTTCTGGTGTAAATGTCCCAGGAAACTCCTCTTCGGGCTGGTGTATCTTCATCTACAACCTCGGCCAAGATGCCGATGAGGGAATCCTCTGGCAGATGTTTGGCCCCTTTGGCGCGGTGACTAATGTCAAAGTCATCCGCGACTTCAACACCAACAAGTGTAAAGGCTTTGGCTTTGTGACAATGACAAACTATGAAGAAGCCGCCATGGCCATAGCGAGTCTTAACGGCTACCGGCTGGGGGACAAAATCTTGCAGGTTTCCTTCAAAACCAACAAGTCCCACAAATAACTTCGCTCATGGCTTTTATTATTAATATTTTTTTTTTGTATGGAATAGATAATTGAGTGACAGAAAAAGTTTGAAAAAATCTTTTTTTGTTTTCGTTAGTGTACAACTATTTCTTTCTCTTCCTTGCGCCAATTTTCACAAAAGTTGTTTGTCTTTAGTCTAAATGAGAAGTGGAAAAGGGTTTTATATTCTGGGATGCCACCAACATGTTCAAATGTTTTGGGGTTTCGGTTTTGTTTTGTTTTTTGTTTCTGGAAGTCCTGCAGTGTTCTTATCAGTAATTTTTTTCCTTTCTAAATTTCTTTTTTTATTCTTTTTTTTTTTAAAAAAAAGGGGGGTTCTGTTCACCATCTGCCCTGAGCCCCCAGTTCAAAGTTGATTACACCGACTCAGCTCGGGGTGGTCAGTGCTCTCCTGGGAGGCAGCTGGTCCCCGTGGAATGGCTGGCCAAGCAGGACAGAGTCATCCAAAACTGGGACTCCATCCGAGCTTCAGTGTAATGTGGCCCTGGGTGAAACTTGGAAGCAGAAGTTTTAGTTAGTGGCAGTTAATTGCTTTGTCAAATAACGAAGTAGTTGCAATTAATTTGTAGAGGGATTTGCCTTTGTAAAGAGAATCTGGTGAACGGGACTGTGCCAGCATTACCTAATTCCATTGACCAGGTTATTTGACTGATAGGCAAAATCCAAACTGGAAGAAGAATCTGTTATGGCTTTGGTTTTTTCTTTTTCTATACAAGCCCGGTTTCCCCATGTCAAAGGACCAAAGAGTTTCAAAGAAACTCTGGGAAAATTTCAGAGTGGAAAAAAAAATGAAACTCCAAACCCAGTGTTCCCACTTTCTCAGAGTTCTTGTCCAAATGGCACTTTGCAGTGCGTTACTTTCTGGCACAGTGAAGCTGACAAGATTAACATTAACTTCTTTTCAAATACAGTTCTTAGTTTGAATTATTAAACTCTTAGCTTTCTTTTTATAAAACTGTCATGGACATTTGAGCATCATAATTTTTGCATCCCTTCTAATAAGTACTAGTTGATTTTTTTTCCTGTTTTGATAAGGGTTTTGTTCTGACAAATAGCTTTACATTCTGAACACTTCGCAGAAAAAGTACATTAAAATTACAACTTAGAGATTGAAGAAAGTCAGCATTTTGATTTTTGTAGACTTAAGGTTTTAATCAGTCCCCAAAGTTTTCTTCAGGCTGCCTTGAAACTTTGAGTTCTGTTTTCTGTTAATTTTCTTTTGCTTTTTTGTGTTTTTGTTTGTTTTTACTTTTGCATTTAAGACCAATTAAATTTGATTTGGTTTTCCTCAAATTTTGTTTTGGTTTGTTATTTTAATTTTTCCCCCCCAAATGCCACAATTGCACCATGTCCAACATTGAAAGATCCAACCATCCTTTTCCCAAGAGGGAGGGATGTGGTGTTGTGAAACAACATGCCCATCGGCCCGCCAGTGAAAGGTTAGGCTCGCACCCAGCTTCGGCAGTAACAGAGGTGAGGATTTCAGCAGTAGCCGCCACCGCCGCTGCTTAAGTGTCTCAGAAGAGCCCTGCTGTTCCAAGGGGGCTGTGGTAGGGTAGGACAGACAGAGGAGCCAGTTCCCTTTGCTCAGGAGAATCCTGTTCCGGTTCTGAAGGGTAACAGCGAGGCTGCCACGTGTGGGACGCTGCCCTGTGCCGGCCAGCTGAGGGGCTTTGACCCTCCCGATTCTGTGGGCATTTCCACACCTGGAATCATCAGCTTTGCTTGCCCCATCTTCTTCCTTTTCTTGAACCTGGTTCAGCGAGGAAGCTTTGGCTCTGGCGTGTTCCAGCCACTGCCCTGAGTCCATGCTGCTGCCCGAGAGCAAGGGGAGGGGAGGAGCGGCCTTGTGGGGGCAAGCAGTGCGCTTCTGTGGGAGGAGAGTGCCGTGTCCCAGGAAAATCCCATGCGCAGCCCCTGATCGAGTACAGTCTGCGTGTAAGTTTGCCCTGCCAACAAAAAGGTATTCCAACATGCGCCCTGGGTCTGTTCTTCCCAGGGGAGATGATCCAGTTTTCCCGGCTGGGAGCGGTTCTCTTGCCACGTGGATCTGCTTGCAGGCGCTCATAGCTGTTATTTCCTTGCAGCACATTTGGAGTAAATATCAGGTCTCACCTTCTTGCAGCCTCCCATAGCCCTACGTTTGGCACTTGGGGAAAAAAAAAAGAACAGAACTTTTTCTTGGGAAGATGAGAAATGCTCGCTTTGCATCCCTTCCACAGCCGAGCCGTGAACACTCTTGTTATCTGCTTGCCTTCACGTTGTTCTCCAGGCACTCTCTGTAGCTCACCTGGTACAGAAGATGGTGTGACTGTAGCCTGTTTTTTTTGGTTTCTGGGGTTCAGGATCACAGATACTTGAGGTTCCTCTTATTTTTTGAGTTGCTGCATTTATTAACTAAGCAGATCCTTCTGTGATGGAGAATTGCTCTTGGTTTTGGTCATTGTCTGTGTGGTTTCCAAGGTAATTTTTTTTGCTGGCAAGCATTCTCTCTCTCTCTTTTTAGTTCTATTGACACACCTCAAAGAATCAATTCACAGTCACCTTTTTTTTTTGCCTGCCAATTTTTTTTTTTTTGGTTAATGTGGACTTGTCAAGCTAAAACTCCTGAAACAATCCAGCCTCCTCCTGAGTGCTATTTCTCCATAGGACGCAATCAGCAGCAGCGCTGATTCAGTTTTGTGTCCAGAAAGAAGCCCTTGTCGTGTGCCTTCCCCTCTCCTGTTGAGTGGAGACTGTGAGCATTTGTGTTCCAAATTGGAACTGACCTTCAGAATCTCTACTCTTTGGAATGAAAGCTGTGGTACTGGTTTGGCGTTTTAGGGCTGCTGAATTTCACTCCCTTGCATTCGCTGGGGAAGCCAGAGGTTCGTACTCCGAAAGGACGTTGTTGTGTGCAAGCCTCATGGAAGGTGGCATCATCTCCATCAGCCCCCATTAATTTCTGCGGGGCTGAAGTGGCAGAGAAACTTTGATGGGTTATTGTGGCCCTTGCCATGGTTTTTTTCCTTTAGTGTTTCCGGGCTGTGTTTTGACTTGCCTTATGGAGCTTTTGGCTGGCACTTGTTTCTTAACTCAGCAAGCATTCTGATGAACAGATGCCCCCTTTTAGAGTGGTTTTTTAATATCCCTCTCTCGTCTAACTCGCAGAGCATCTTTATTTCTTTTAATAGCAGCAATGTATACAGGATGATCGTGCTCTACTGAGAAGTTAGGACAGGCTTTTGACTGGTCCTTCTTATGATCTGCTGCGGAAGCATCTCTTCCTCCTTCTCCATCTTGCCTTGCTGGTTTTCAGGTAGACTTACCTTCTTAGTTCCAGTCTTGCTGGCTGAAGCACCCTCCCTCCCTCTCAAGACCAGCTCAGATTTTGACTGCATGTATTCCTGTGTATCAGGTGTTCCTAAACATTCTTGCCTCTCCTTTCCTCGTCTAGTTTCTTCTCTCACTCGTATCGGCATTATCTTCTCCATATCTTCCCCAATCCGTGGTTCATCCATGAACTGTACAATTCAAGGCTCTGGGTCATTCTTGACAATGATTCCATCCTTCGATTTAACTGGCTTCCAGAAGTATCTAGCTGAACTCCTGACAAGGTATATTCTGGGCCTATAAAGTTTGTTAGAAGCCAGAACCTGACCAAGAAAATACTTTAGTCAAAGTAGACGGTCCCAGTTAATCACCACTTGCGAACTTGGTTCAATTGCTATGCTGTACTCAGTCTGGGTTGCCTTTTCTTAAAGATGAGAAGGCTGGCCAGTCTTCCTTGTTGACAAAATGCAGCAGGTTCGCCTAAAGCTTAGGATGTGATGCCAGTCTCTTTCAGTCGTCTTCTCCTTTTGAGATTGATCTCTCACCCAGCTGAGGGTGAGATTCTGTCTTGGGCAGACCAGGTCTCCTCTCCCGTAGCTTCTAGAGTTGTTTTCTTGTAGACTTTAGTGCAGCCCAGGGAAAGGTACACTGTTGGATACGCTTGAGCAGATAAGCCAAGACTTCAGAGGTGATCAGCCGGTGTGAATTTGCGGCCCTGGAAGAAATGCTGTAGGATTCATCCTTGGCAGTCACGAAAGGAGCCTTCCATGTTCTTTCTGCCTCTCTCCTCTCCAGGAACAACTTTTGATGAATCTAAAGAGCAGAAGCACAGTTACCTGTGGAGGGCCATGACAAAAACAGGATCATAGTAGGCCAGTGGGCCCAGCCTGGGCCTGCGCTACCTCCTGGGAACCTAGGAGGGCTTCGTCTTCGTACTCCCTGGAATTCTGCCAGTTCCCCCAGAGCGTCCTGGGACAGACAGGAAGCACAACGGGCTGTTGTAGCTCTGAGAACGGGCGACTTTGGCTAAGGCGGCAGACAGACCTTCTTTATTTCCCCGTCCAACTTCTTGACAGAGCGCAAATACACCAGCAGAGCAAGGCGGTTCACCTTGCTGGAATACTTCTCACGTGGGTGCCTGGAGGTCTGCTATATACTCCTTCAAGTTGACTGGATGGCTCAGGTTCCGTTTTGCTCCTTGTAAAGGCTTTCACATCCTGTATATGCTGTCTGCCTCAACCAGGAGCAGTTTGAGGTTATCTTTATACGGTTTGGAAGTCATTTCAACTCTAGGGCAGAGTTGGGCAGGGAAATGATAATCTAGCGACTCCGCTCTGTGGAACTTCACTAACAGCCTGTACAAACTGAAATGCCAAAGACACCCCTTTCTCTAGGAAAGGGATAGCCAACTTTCTTTTATTTTTAAGATGCTGGCTTTTGAAGTGAGCATCCTGCTTGCTCGAACATCAGCCGTTCGCAGTTCTCCGTGGTAGGACAAGGATGGCAGCATGTGTGTGCTGTGGCGGAAGCTCAGCTGGCTGCCCACTGGGTTTGAGGCCAGCCTGGGTTTTGTGACCCAGTTTTCTGTCACCCGTATCATCTTCCTGTCCTTTGCAAAACTATCCCTCGGATAAATACTTTCCTTCTAACTGGAGGGGAGGGGAATGCCTGGAGTTCAGGCCCCTCTGAGAAGCTGCTCACACAGAGGTTTGTATTTTCTAGAACCTGCTTAGTACATTGGAGTCACTGAATGTGATTTGCGCACACACCCACACCCACACCCAGTCCATGTGTGGGTGTTTTTGCATATTCTTCATAGCGGTGCCTCAAGGAACCCAACCGTCAGTTCCCAAGCGAGGAAGCGCCTCTTCTTTGCAACCCTTCCCAGAAATGGGCTTTCCCTCTAAGACCCTGCACGTGACTCTGCTGGGCCAGCTGCCGGTTTGTAGGGAAGAAGCCCCACGTTGACGGCTGCCTCAGATCTGCTTCCCTTCTTCCAAAAACTCACCCCCGCTGAAGGTGGAGCTTACCACTCATGTGTTTGTGGCAAACTCTGGGAGTTCTCACAGCTGAAGGAATCAAAAGATTAATATCCAGAATTTTTTTTATCGTGTATAAGAATATACAATGGATGTTTTGCCCCCTTGACCCTGTAACAAAACCCCATGGCTCCTGTGATCCTGTCCTATTCTTTCTTCTTCAGGTTTTTGCAAAGCTAAATGTAGGATTTCGATCAGTGATGAGTGCAATTCCAAGGCTGACAAAAGATCCTTTCTTTTTTATTTATTTTATTTTAGAATCAGGTAAATAATCTGTCTGCTACTGCTTCTTTGTAGTATTTCTGTATAGAGCAATGATCCATTTGCAGGGTAAGCCAGCTGGCCAGGCCTAGCCAAGCGCATGACATAAGAACAAAAACACAACACAGTTGGTGCAACACCCACTCTCCGAACACCTCCCCCCCTCGTTGCATAGAGTTCAGCCCCCTTCCATCACATCGACAACTCCTGTGCAGAGGTTTATTGGAAATTTTATGTTCGTTTGTTTTTTCTGTTTGTTTGTTTTCTGTTGATTCAAACTTCCACTTTGTGTCTGAAGCCAACCGCAAAACCCCTCCTGCCAACCCATTGCTAACCTAACTGCCTCTCCTGGACTCTTTTAATCTTTGCTTGCTTTGTGTCCACGATTCTGAAGAAAGGTGAACTCTCCCCAAGAATAATTCCATTTTTTCTTTGATTTTATCGTGAAGGTACTTTTTTTTTTTAAACAAAACACACACACGTGTGTGATACCCCTCCCCATAGAACCATTCAAGAAGAAACGGAGGGGGTGATGTTTGAAGCTTTATGTTGGGACCGTTTAGTTTGAGCCGGAACTCGGAGCGGCTCCTGCTAATGTCTGGACCAGCGTCGGCCGCAGCCGTGAGTTCGGTGGGATGCCGGCGGCCCCTCTCCAGTCTCACTCAGCTCCCCTTTTAACTGGTGTGACTTTTCTCTTTTCCTTTTTTAACCTCCTTTTAACCCCCTTTTTGTTTTTATAAAGTCGTCTGTCTGTGCAACAGAAGGCTTTTATCGGTTTTCCCCCTACTGTACAGTATATATGCTTAAGACATTTTTTGTATATTTAGTGTGTTTTTAAGTTATTGGTTTTATTTTATATCAGAATAATTTATTTTTCAGGTACCACTTTTTTCATTTTAACTTTGTTTTTAACATGGGTTTACTTTAAATAAAGTATGACGCTGCTATCGAGATGTCTAAACTGCCATTGAATACCCTTTTGTGTCTTTTGAGCGCCGGCTGTTTTCAGATGGGGCCGAGGCTGCCCGATGCACCAGAGTTCGTGGGGTTGGATGTTTCGGTTGGTGGCCTCCTCATAAGCCGTGCTGAGGCAGCCTTTACTTGTGGCGTGTTCTGGGAGACAGAACGGATGTGCATTGCAAATCCACGGCCAGCGCCAGGAACCTTGTTCTTGCGAGCCCCCCACAGAAATAAAACGTGAGAATGGCAAAGAGTTAGAAGAGTGGTTGTACACTCTTGGTACAGCCTTCGTTCCTCTGTCTTTAAAAAGCCAGATTCTGCGTGCCATTGGGGCCTCGCTGTGTGACTTTCCACCCCATCGTGATTCAGGGTTTGGTGTTCTTGGGAGGGGCGAGGGCTTTGAAGCCTGAAGGTCTTTAACTCGACCACCCTGCTGCTCTGTGATGGTTCTAGCAGGCGTTGCCCGTGGGCCTCCTGGTGCCTTGAAGTGGTGTTGGGGCCACTGAGGTCTCGGACGGCACGCACCCTGAGATTCTCAGCCGGCTGAGGGCCATGCCCCGGCTTCCACAGTACGGCATCTGGGCCATGGTCCTTGCTGTACCTGTGTGTGCCAACCGGACTTGCTTTTCAGAGGCATCCAACCAGTCCTGGCTCCTCTTTCTGAAAGGAAACTCTGGTCATCTGATGCTGATGGTGTTAAAGGTTGTTTTTTCTTTTTGTTACAATTTTTTTTTAACATGAACAGTAGCAACTGGCCGCCATCCTGTACAAAACTACTTTGAGTACCTGCCTCCACGTCAGCTCCAATGGATGGCACTTCATGATTTGAGGGGAAGGTGTGACCGCCTTTCGTCTTCAAAAATGGTTTGCTCCGGCCTCCCCGTGAGCCTGCGAGAGCATGACTTGGCCAGGATCACCCACTGGATCTCTGTGACCAAACGGGGATTCAGACCCTGGGCTGGTGGAGGCCTCCCAACTACTCGACTGTGCTGGCTCCACGTGGCAGCCCTCCCTTGGGACTTCCTTGGGTGGTTGGATTTCAAGGAGTTTTGTCACGGCTGAGTTCAATCCCTGCTCTCAGCAGAGTGTTGCAGCACCCACACGCTGCCCCGCACTGGCTCTGTGCAAAGCTGACCAAACCGTTGCGCGGCCGGCACCCAGACTGGCCTGGCTCGTGTGTGGCCGTCTCCCCTCCGCACCGCCCTCGGCTCCTGGTGTTTCCCTCCGGCAGTGCACTGGCCTGGCTCCCCTTCTCTTCCTTTTGTGCCCCCTGTTCTTGGCGCCAGGGGTGCCAGAACAAGCCTCTCACAGTACGGCGGAGCAGCCGAAAGCATAGCAAGGAATGTCGGTATTTTGAGGCATGAAGTGCCAGCAGCACCTCTGTTTGGGGGGTTCTGGCCAGCAACGCCCTCTGCAGGGGTACTCCATCCCATGCCCCCCACCCATTTCCCAGCAACGTTCCCCCAGTCTGGGAGATGCTGAGCCACTCTTGGTCCCCTCTGAGCTCTTACTGTTCTTTTGGAAGTTTATTATGATGATTTTTAAAAATCCTATACATTGGGTTGCTCTTGCTGCTGTTGGGTATGATACGGCTTCCATTTTAAGTTTTCAAAATGCAGTGGAGGGAATGTGGGAGAAACAGACCGTGATCCCCACTGTGTGCAGACAGAAAAGTAATTGTATTTTTAAAAATTGTCTTCTCCTCTAAATCTAAAGATCTCAGTGCAGTGTGCAATAAACTCAGTTTTAAAAGTCCTGAAACTAGCTCTGTCTGCAAAGGCAAATGGGGCCTCCTTTGACAACAGATCCCAAGGTCAGGAAATGGTGTGAGAGAAAATAGACAATTAAAATGTGTATGATGGGAAAGTGCAACTTTATCTGTTTGTTTTCTCTGGAAACCTGTGTATTTACACCTGATACTTGGGAAGATTTTAAGCTGCCAAGAACGGTGAGGGAAAACATGGGGGACTAGACGTTTTGTGGCAATCTCCAAATATCCAGAGCCAGAAGAGAGACTGGCGAAAGCCAGGGAAGTGCACTTCATTCACCGCTTGGTGGTGCTGCCTGATCATGGATCCCCTTCCACGTTATTAAATCCTTCCCGTTTGGTTAAAAGGGAGAAAATTTTATCCATCTTGCTGGACTGGAGAGAAGCAGCAAGCTGGTTTGCCTTTCTGGTTGTGCCCAGAACACACACACACACACACACACACAACAAACACATGTTTGGATGTGTGGAGTTTTTACTGTTACGTTTACCTGTGTCTGGTCATTAAACTACCTGGTACCTTGAATTTTCTCTTCTACCTACACTGTCTCCTGCTCCACCCTGAACAGAAGTCAGAGCAATGGAGAAACGGGGACGGGGGGCAGAATCGGAAGAGACACTGGTGGGTTTGAAAGGGAATCCAAAGGTCATCCAGCCTCCCCCCTGCTAGCATACAAATCCACAAATAAAGCAAGATGGACCTGGACCCTTTGGTTAAAAACCTCCAGTGAAAGCCACTGTCAGGCAGCTCTTACTGTCAGGAAGTTCTTCCTAATGCTTAAATAAAATCTCCTTTCTTGGAGCTCAGTTCTTTGGTTGGGTGCTACTCTCTAGAGCAGCAGCTTACTGAGAAATATGTCTTTGAGCTTGTGTGCCTTCCAGCCATTTCTGGCTTTTGGTGGCCCTATCGGGGGCTCTCTTGTTGAATAAAAAATGCTGTGACATTTGCCTAAGAGTGTGTGACGCACCCAGGCGGGTTTCCATGGCTGAGCAGGAACCAAACTCTCCTCACTGGCGTTGTAGTCTAACGCTCAAATCCGCTACCACCACACCGGCTCTCTGATGTAAAGGGGTGATGGATTGTAGTGCAAATCTGGGATGGGAGAGCAACATTCCTGTACACCATTACCCAAAAGCTAAGTCCAGTTGCGGGCCTTATTCCTGGGAAAGTGAAAATCAGATTGCAGCCAAGAGCCCTGGAGAATTCAGGCTTCCATCTGAGTAGATGCACTTCAGGCCTTCCTGTGAGTCACGGCAGTCTCCTCTTAACCTTTCCTGCTACTCCACCCATTCCCAAAGTGGGCAGTGGGAAGGTCCAGGAGAAAGGGGGCAGCAGAACCAGGTAGGTAATTTGGAAATGCCCAGCGAAGACAGATGCCCCCGGTCCTCCTCCAGAGAAACAGCCTTCCCTATGCTGGTCCTTCGCAGCCTTTGGGTCTCTTCTGCCCAGCCCCTGTGAGCACCGAGGGGAAGACTGAGAAGGCCTTTCCTCTTGGCCTCCAGGGCAGGACGCCTGGGTTCCATCTCTCAGCCCCGGACGTTACAGTTCTGGGCAATACGACCACTCGTAATGCATTTCAAGCCCTTGTTTAAGCCATTTAAGGCTGTTACAGTGCCATGACTCCGCTTTCAACATCCTATGGAATCCTGGGCTTTGCAGTTCCGGCCCCAGGGCTCTGTAGGATGTTGCAAGCGGAGTCATAGTGCTAGAACGGCCTCGTGCGGAAATGGCCTTAAGAAAACAAGCTCAGTGTGGCCCAGGTCCTTGGGGGGGGGGCTGCCTGACCTGACTGGGATCTTGGGTCCGAATCTCAGGTCAGAAGCCCATTATCTTCACACTCCCTGTTCACAGTGGCTTACCTTTCCATTCACCAAAGTTGATGAAATTTGTAGGTGTAGAAGCTCTGTGGGGGCAGGATTAACCTACACAAAACAACAGAGTGAGTTTTGCGCTGAGAAAGCAGAACTACTTGTAATTTAGCAGAATTGGATGAAATTTGCTGATTATTATTATTATTTTGTATGTGTTTATTTTTTTAGAAAAAGAAATTACATACCCCATTTTCTCCTAAAAGAGGGTAACAGGACTTAGATCCAGAAAGAAATACAACAAAACATCTGCTAAACAGATGAGCCTTCCCTGCTGAGCTGAGTTATCTGTCCTTGGTATGTTAGCTGCTGTGTTATCTTCTCTCATCGGAAGCAGCTCTCCACAGGTAGGAGTGGAGAGAGAGAAAAGAGGATTCTTTACAAGGGCGGTGGTCAGAGTTTGGAAAAGTTGCTTGTTTTCAGGTTGCAGCCCCCAGAATCTGAGAGCTGTGGTCCAAAATAAGCAATTTTTTCCAGTTCTGGAACTGACTGGGGAGGGAACTGGGGGCCTTTTGTGTGCAATTTTGGCCTGTATTGCTCATACCCAGAACTAGCTCTGCGCCCCCCCCCAAAACCAAATCCAATTCCAAGAGCATGCATTCCAAATTCATTCCCAAATACAGAGATCCTTTGGAGATCCCTCCCTCCCTCCCTCCCTCCCTCCCCAAAATGCTATTTATCTAAAAACCGTAGTGACTGAAGCCTAGAGTAACCATCCCCAACTGGTGCACCCCACTAAATTTTAACATTCTGCGCTCCAGCTCCCGTAATGACTAGCTCTTGGCTCTGTTGGCTGGGGCTGCTGGGATTGGTAGTCCAAAACATCTGGAGGGTGTCCCGATCAGAAGGGAGAGATTGTCCTATAGATTTCCAAGCAACTCTGCAACCCACCCTGCCACCATACCCAGAATCCTTTGGAAGATGCCACGAGAATTCACCCAGGGCGCAAAACCAGAGGTGTTCATAGCATTGTAGAGAATGACCCACCCTTTTTAGAAGATGAGAGGGGGCACAGATTTAGACAGGAGGGGGAGCACATTGGGTCCCGCTTTGTCGCCATTCTTTCACTGGCACATGGAAAGCGTTGCCTTTGGCGGGCAGAGGGAGACTGCCAGAAGAAGAAGGGGGTGCCTTTTGTTGAGCTGAGTCTCTCCGCTCTGGGTTCAGGGCTGCCCAATTTCCAACAGCTTTTCCTTCACCTCTTTCCGTCCAGGGGAGTTTCACCAGGTGGATTCTCAAACAAGGGTCCATGTCCTTGTGGCACAGCTTGGCCAAATCTTGGCACCCGATGTGCCATCATCAGCCTTCCCAATTTCACCAGGGCTGAAGGTGCACCCCAACGGGCGCCTCCTGGTTCTGTCAGCCTCAACCCAGCTCAGCTTCTTTGCTCTCCCGCACCCCATGTGGTGCTGGTCAGGGCGGTTTCTCCACTGCCAGCCCCTCCGCCCTACACATCCGTCTCTCTGAGCAGGTGGAAGCAGCCGTGCTCGAAAGCGTGCATGCAGACGGACTCCTCCGAGCCCTTGGCCACTGCCGCCTCCCTCTTTCCCAGCAGGGTCTTGTTCTCTGCCGGAAACTCAGCCGCCACAAGGGAGATGGAATCGAATGCTTTCTTCACCGGCAGATCAAGAGAGGTTCCCGAGTTCTGTGGAAACAAAAAAGAGGAGAGGGTCTTAGTGACCACACCATCCCTGCTGTCGGCCTCCAAAAGGAGGGCCTCTGAGCATCCCGGGCTCCCATAATCATGTGGAACCAAGCAGGGGAAGTTCCAAACGGCCACAGGCAGGAGGGCAAGGTCTGCTTGCGGAAGCTTAAAGCGGAAGGACAGAGCCCATTTGTGGGAGCTTCTGGGAGAAGGGCAGGGTCTGTTTGCAGAAGCTCCCAAGAAAACAGCAAGGTCTGTTTGCAGAAGCTTTGAGCAGAAAGGCAGGGACTGCTTTGCAGAAGCTTCCAGCAGATGGGCAAGGATGGTTTGTAGAAGACTTCCACGTGGTGGAAGAACCTCCAGCTGGGAGGTCTAGTCCAGGCTACTGGACCTTCAGGCTCTCAAGCTCTTTAGTATGTCTATCAGTCTCCCCTCACTGCAGCTCTCCTGCAAATCTTGCCAGTTTGATGCATCCATTCTTAGATAGGGAAAGACAGTGCCTAGGTGGAAAATAGCTCCACCAGCGCTATCACGAGTGGAGTGTTGTTGGTGAGGCTCTCAGGAACTTATCCACAGACGTAGAAGGTGGACTGAGCTTATTAGCTGCTGCTCCTTCAGAGACTCAAGGCAGAGGTTCAAATTCCGAGGGGGACAAAAAGATTCCAACTAGGCATTAAGAAGAGCTGCCTGAGGATTAGAGCTGTCTGAGAGTGGAACAGATTCCCTCAAAAGGTGATGGCCATTTTTGGGGGGGTCCTTCAGCCGTGGACTTCCAGCCCCAGCATCCGGGGGCTGGGCTGGATGACCCTGGGGACTCTTTCCAACTCCCTGCAGTTTTATGATTCCATTGATTTTGACTCCTCCCCCCACCTTTTCCCCTGGAGTCAATATGGATGAAGGGATCTTTGCCTGTCTCTTCTCTCCGCCCAAAATGTCTTTGCTCCTCCAGCACACCACCCCCTGCCCGCCAACCCCACTGCACCTTGGCCGAGGGCTGCCTCACCCCTCCTGGGGAGACAGCGTTGGTCTGCTTCATGATGTCCCACCACAACACACCGGGCTGCTTCACGCTCCGTTTAGGAGGCCCTGAAATTTAAAGGGGGAAAAACCCAGTTAAGCTGAGTCTGTTTGTGGAGTTGTGACTTTGTCGTCTCTATGCCTCTAGATCTCTTAGCGGTCCAGAAACCACCCAGAAAAGACCCCTTTTGATGCAAAGCTATGGCACTCCAGCCCTTTCTGGGGCACAAGGCCTTCCTTCCAACAGCACAAAAATGGTCATCCCCAAAACACACATTTCCTTAGACCGCATCAGTCAAAAGACATGGCTACGTGACCTCCTTTGCTGTGGCACCCTGGTTGTGGAATGCCCTCTTTCCCTCACACACACATCCCGGAGACACACTTGGCACCCACCCTGGCTTCGTTGCAGTGCCAAGTTAAAAAAATGGCTTTTTGTCAAAACTTTTCTAATCTGTTTCTTCCAAAATGTGTACATATGTGGCTTTAAAGTGTTGTACTTTATAATCTTTTGTGTCTTTAAGTGTGCTTTGAGTCTGTTCAAATTATTTCCAGTTGTCTTAAAATTTGAACGGCTTGTCAAACCCCTGAGAGCCAGTGGTGCGGGGGAAGATCTAAATATTTTAATAATGCCAATCACTGCTGCTATTCCTAGCAGTAACAATCCAACAAAAGCAGACCTGCTGTATCACTGGAACCCGTGCACCAAGTTTTGGTAGCTCTGCTTCAGTCAGGACTGCTTTCATAGGGTAAAACTAGGACAGATCTGGCCAAGCAACATCGGAGTGTGGTTGAGATGGCATAAGTTGTTAATGAAATAAACCAAGCCAAGCTAGGAAAGGCTGCCACAGTTTGCTTTTGCTTGAGCCAGCTGGGAAGGGCAACATCCGGCCACCTCCTCCTGGGTTACTGGACTGCAAACTCCCTTTGCATTTTCAACTCAGTTTGCAGCAAATGAAATAAGCTGAGGGAAGCTGGGGGAGGAAAGGAAACCGGGACATTTCAAAAGCATTATTAAAACAGGGGTGGCGGGCTGCCCCTTCCAAGTTGCACAGGTGAGAAGGGTATGGAATCAGCGCAGGTGGGACAAGAATCCAACTTTGGCTGCAGTCATGAGTGGGAGCAACTCGAATGGACTTGGCAGAGCAGCCCGAGAATGATGGGCCTTGCAGCAGCAGGGAATAGGGCGGAAGAATCCATTAGCCAGGCCTCTGCAGACCTTCCCCCCGCCCACTTTGTGATGATCTTTGCGTTGCTCACCTGCTTTGTTATGAGCGAGCGGTGAAGGCTGGCACCTGGAAATTAGAAATCGCCGGCCTTCGGAAGTGGCAGCCTGACCTGGGAGGCTTACAGGCATCGGAACGGAATGCGTGCTGCTGATAAGAAAGGAGGCAGCGTTCCCAGGCTCCCTGGTTGGGGAATGTAAGCAGCCTCCCTGCTTTGGGTAAATAACCAACCGGCCCTCAGTAGCTCCTGCACTGGGGGGGCCTGCCGTGTGACAGGGCCAAGGGACCCGCCCTGGTACCTGAAGCACCCCACGTCTTACCCAGGTGGTGTGACTTAGTATGCTAATTTCATTTTCTTATGCCTTCCTTTGTCCTGGTGCCCAATTTGGGACTCCCCCCAGACGTTTCTTGGATTCAGCCTGGGTTGAATAAAAGACTGTTTTTATCTTGAATCTCCCACTGGTGTGTAACTTTTGGCCGCATTGTGCTCCAGGGAAACCTCCTGTTGTCGCTGTCTAACAAAAGATCTGGGTGAAACCCGTATAGACAGGATCAGAGGAGCACAATTACAAAAAAAAAAAAAAAAAGAGGGGGGGATACCACCACCTTTTGCAATGATCCTTCCCCGGTGTCTGGATTGTTGGACAGAATCCGGATCGCTGGTAGTCCAAAATTCCAGGCTGGGAAGCGGGGGGAATGTAGTAAGGGTAGACTCTGAGTCTCGGGATAAAGCTGGTTTATTGGCTTTTAAAAGCCCACCGGAAAGTCTCAGCTCCCTCACAGATAGGCGTCTTTGGTTACCTTTCAGGCAGCTGGCCAGAATCCCAAAGACAACGGTGGTGATGGTCCCCAGGGCGCCGTAGTAGAGGTAAGAGATGGCGTAGAAGTCATCCGCTATGGCGGGTCTGCAAGGAAGTGACATCGTAAGGTGCGTAGGGAGCGTGACCAGGCATGAGCCCCCACAGGGCTAAGACACCCAGGAAAGCTAGAAGAGACCCCCCATGGATTACAGAGGTGCGTGAAGTTGCCTGGTGGTGGAGATGGGGGAACCCACCCATTTCCCCTTTCTCCTAAAGCTAATATTTTTTAAAACCGTGTTCTTTTCTCTAGCTGAACCTGTGAAGAGAATTTTCCAGTGTGTTGCCAAATTCTCCAAAACTGTGGGTGTTTTCTGTGCTTAACTTTCATTTCCCTGATAGGTCACTTTGCAAGTGCTGTTTTCCCTAAAGTGAAGACAGTTGTGTATGCAATTTCCCCTCAAGTATATTTGGATCTTTTAGAAAGAAGTCAATCAACTATTTCACAAACACTGGTGGACACTTGCCTTCCAGCTTGTGGAACAGTTTAGTAAATGCCGATTTCTTTTGGTTCCTGTTTAAAATGGCGCATATAATGCCCTCATCTTCAGCAGCAAGCCAAGGGGCAACGTGCCCTCGCTCTCCCTGGTGGGCATGACTGCCTCCTTGCCCCATCTCACCTGTCTGGGTCTTCTGGGGTCTCTGGTGGGGGCAGTGGTCCAAAGACGACGGTGCCATTCACGCCCTCAGAGGCGTTGTACAGGGGACAGAAGTTTCCGTAGGAGGGGAGCACGCCCATGGTGGCAGCGCTGGGTGGGTAGATGGTGCCCCCCACGGCTACCCAGAAGGAGAGGACAAAGCCAGCGCCCAGGCCGGACAAGACCCCCTGGACGAAAAAGACAAGCGAGAGTTGGTATAGTGAGGAGGAACAGAGAAGCCCCGAGCATTTGCTTTTGCCCAAGCAAATGGGAAGGGGTGAGAGGCTGCTCTCTTCTCTCCTCCCCTTCCGGCTGAGATTATTAAAGGCAAGTTCCTTTTGCCCTCTGAACTCAGTTTGTGGCAAGCGGAGCAAGCTGAGGACAAAGCGAGGAAGGTGGGCAGAAGAGAATAGAACCAGGACATTTTAAGAGCAGCTGGGAAACAAGTGGAGCAACGGGGGATTAATGGAGACTGTCCCTGGATGCAGGAAGGGTTGCATGGGGCTAAAGGAACGGGCCATTTCTCATCCATGAAAGAAACGTGCCACTTGAGGGAGTTGTGTGTAGTCCCCATCGTTGGGTGAGGTGGAACTCTCAGCCCTTTTCTCGGAAGTGACCCAAGACATCTAGCCACCTGAGGCAAAGGACAAGATGGAGCTCTCCTCCGTCCGTGCCCAGAAGCTGCCAATGGCTCTGACAATTCTGCAGCAACGGCAAGACAGCAGCCCCCACCTGGAGGGTGGCCGAGGGGTTGTGGGCACTGTGGGCCCAAAGGGAACTTTTTTAGGGTCTGCCTCCGCCACTGCCAAGGGGTCCGGGCTCACTGGGGTGGTGGCTGTCTCTCTCACTTGCCCCGGCTGACCCCTTCCAATCTCATTTCATGCATTTATATGGCATTGCTTGCAAGTATTTTGCAAGGCGTTGCCTTCATTTTTCCAGCTCGCAGGATCAAAACAAGCCCTCCCCTGACCACACACACACACACACACACACACACACACACACACACACAGACACTTTGGCCGGTGGGACTTACCACCGTGTTGCAAATGGGAACAAACATCCCCAAGATG
Source organism: Iguana delicatissima (assembly GCA_948472985.1). Classification (NCBI taxonomy): domain Eukaryota; kingdom Metazoa; phylum Chordata; class Lepidosauria; order Squamata; family Iguanidae; genus Iguana; species Iguana delicatissima. The sequence goes on from CAOKZL010002539.1 coordinate 123,388, forward strand.
AAAGCACCCAGGAGTGGACCACTGATGACCCCCATGACGGTGAAGGAACCCTGGTGGAGAAACACACACGCACGAACAGGAACGGTGTCAGTCCATAAGGGTGGTGGAGAGGGGAAGACATCCCAAAGCACAGTTGCAGGACGCTCCGGACACCAAACGCCCCGTGAGGAATGGCTTAGGGAGCTGGGTGCTCTAGCCCGAAGAAGGGAAGACCAAGGGAGCATCCAGGCTAACTGAAAAGCCCCAAGTTTTGTTCCTGTTCTCTCTGGTTTTGTACTGGGCTAAAATCAATCAGGCTGGGGAGCTGGTCTAGAAAGTCTCTGATGGTGCCGGGAGCAGGCAGTTTCTCCTTTTCCACTTTCCCCCTTTGTCCTCAGCTAACTTCCACTGCTGCATGCGGAGTCCAAAGCAAAGAAGTAATTTCTTCTCCGTTAACTCAGCGGGGAGAGCGGGGAAATAGGCAGAGTCTTGCCCTCCTCAGTCGGCTCAGGCGGAAGAAAATTGGTGGAGCCTCTCTTAGCTTGCCCCTTCTTCCTCACTGATATGGCTTTTGCCATCTTGACCACACTCCGAGATAGCCCCGGCCCTCCTCTGTGAAATGTTGCCGGGTGTGGACCATGCTGGGGATCCAGAAGTTAAGACCCACGTGGATTAATCCCACCCCAGCGTCAATCCTGCCATCAATCCCATTGATCAAAGGCATCTCCTCTACTGAGCAACTGGGTTTCAGACCGTGTAGCCGGTGCCAGACTTTACTCCTTGTCCTTCTCCGAACCCATCCCTCTTTCCTCTCATGCCATGCCTTTTTGGCAGCAAACCAGAGGGTGCAGAGAGAGTTTTGGGGTTTCGGTTGAAATAAATCAGTCCCCCAGCCGCCACAGGACAAGACAATGCTTTAAAGAAACAAGCTGAAATGAAATACCCCCTAAAGCCACTAGACAGAGGTACACTCCAGAGAATGTGATGAGAGGAGGGAGCGCGCCTAGGGCCTTCGGCTTGGATTTCGTTTACTTCCAGCTGCATTAATTAGCTGCCAAGATTTGACAGTGGAAATTAGCACCCCAGTTAGGCGGCCTGGGTGGCTGTTTTTTTAAGTTGAAGATTCCCCCCCCCGGCCCAGTTTGTATAAGTTAAGATTTTGCTGTATGTGCAAGTTAGATTTATTCTGTTTGCCTAAGTTAAGAGGATGGTCCTCCAAAGTGAGTACACAAGTTAAGATTCTTCCGTCTAAGTCTAGATGGTTCTTCCTCTGTGTGCATAAGTTAAGATTTTGCCACGTGTGCAAGTTAGATTTCTTCTGTTTGCCTAGGTTAAGATGATGGTCCTTCTGTGTAAGTTAAGATGGCTCTTTCTCTGTGTGCATAAGTTAAGATTTTGCTCCCCTCCAAAGACGGGTGGAGAACCTCTTTTGTGAAAAGACCAGAAAGACAAGAAGGGGTGGAGCGGAGAATCCAACTCCCTGCGCCATAATCAGCCGTATTCAGTCCTCCGGTTACACCCACAGATAGCACGGGGTGGTGGCACTGGAAAATTCCAGCACTGACTACTGCTGTGCACTGCATGTGGGGCGGCCCTTGAAGACGCCTGGTGACGTCATTCATTCCACAAAGCATTGCTGTTTCCCTTGAAACTCACTGGCGCTGCCTCACCTCTTACATGCACAGAGAGAGGGAAACAGGGGTGAGACTGGGCAAGGGGCAGGCCTGCTGGGTTTAATAATGCGTATACCTCAAAAGGGGAAAGAACAAGGCAGTCTAGGCTTGGTGACAATAAGTCTTGATTTTTCTGAATCCTGATAGATATCAGGAACAATGAATCAGTCTTTCATCCCATAGTTTCCCAGCAATGGCAGGAAACTGTGCAGCTTCTCTACAAAAACCTGTACAGCCTGGCCAGAAAACTGTTTAGCTGCCCAGAAATAGCAGAGCTTTTGGCACAGAAACAGAAATCGGTGCAGCTTTCCTCACGGGAAGGAAATTGCACAACGTTCAAACCAGCAAAAGCGGCAGCTTCTGTCAGCCCAGGTTTGTTTTCCTGGCGCATAACGTTTGGCTTGTGCAACATCCATACTGTAAAAGATGGTGCTTGAAAAAACTGTGAGTGTAGATTTTGACAGCAAAGCTGCACAGTTTCTCAAACTCTTGCAAAGTTTCCAAAAATGCACAGTTGGAGGATGTGGAATTCCATTGGGGTGGCCAGATTCTTACTATGAGGGCAGTCCCTTCGTTACTGGGCTATGCCCCATAGCTAGATCCCTGGTCACAAGAAGCACAGCTGCCAGTCCTTAAATATATATATATATATATATATATATAATCACGATCAGAGAACTAAATCAGCTGTGTGCTTATCCCTCAAAGAAGGAGGAATTGGGAGAGGAGTTTGTCTTAGCACTGCCTTCCTTCTCCCAGAAGAGCTTTACCTGGAGCACACCTCCGCCCAGTAAGGACGACAGAGCCGCCACCGTGATGCATGACGTGCCGTAGATCAGTGCTAGGGGAAGCACAGAAGAGAAGACACTGGTTATTTCTTTTGTGAGGTGAGCAAAAAAGCGGACATCTTGGACCTACGGTGTCCTAAAGAGTTTAGGGACATGAGATCTGAAAGACGACCTCCTCCCACATGGGCCAGAACTGGGAATCCCAAATGGAGGCCCTGTTTCAGGCCCCGCCGGGTTGGTGAGGGTGTGGGACAGGGCCTGCTTGGTGATGGGACCCAGGGAAACCGGCTGTGGATTCCTGCGTTAGACAGGTAGCTTGTCGGAATGGTGGAGGTTGCCGACACGTGTTGGGGAAAGCGGCAGGAAACAAGGTGCACAGACGGAAGGGCTTCCCAAAGCTTCAGAAAGTTACTCCCCCCCCCACAACTGCCTGGGCTTTTGCTTTGGTAAGGAGACCAAAAGGAAGTCGTGTTTGGGGGTTACTCACAGAGGCCCTTGGAGATGAGGGTGAGTTTCCGGGGGAGAGGTTGGGAAGCTTGGGCTTGATCAGGTCCTCCACGGTGACGGCGGCCATGGCGTTGATGCTCGTGGAGGCCGTGCTGTGCGGAGAAGGGAGGGTCGTTAGCGAGCAGCGCTTTGGGCGAGGGGGCCACCACCGTCCCAGGCTCAGAGGGGCAGTTTCACGGAAACTTAATTTTGAGCGGGGAGGGCATATAGCTCCCTTCCCACATTGCCATTCCTTTTTCCTTTGGAGCCATGTCTTAATTAGATTGTGAGACTGATGGCGGGGAACTGTTTGGTTGTTCTTTTACTGGTAAAGCACCATGTACAATGATTCTTCTTGTTGTTGTACACCTTCAAGTCATTTCCGATTTATGGTAACCCTCTGGTGAACTTACCATGGGGTTTTCTAGGGCTCAGAGAGTGTGACGTGCCCAAGGTCACCCAGTGGATTTCCAAGACTGAGCAGGGAATCGAACGCTGATCTCCAGGGTCATTGTCGATGCTCAAACCACTACGCCATGTTGGCTTTCTTGTATAGCGATGGGGCTCAATAAAGGAATCCCTAGTGCCAGAGCCCCTGGTTTGTATGCGGAAGGAAAGGGGTCGTGGCTTCAATGACTGGCATCATCTCCAGGGAGAGGAAATGGGGAAAAGTCCCCGGAAAACGCTGTGGAGCCACAGCTGCCGTCCGGTGTGGGCCAAGTGGAACCAAAGCCTGAGTCTCTGTGAAAGCAGTCAAGGTTCCCTGGGTTGGGGCTGGTTTCTGTTCTGATTTGGGCTGAGAACGTGAGCTCAGCCGTGCGCCTACCTACACGGCAGGGACGGAGGAATGGCGTTTGGACTGACCTGAGGGTTCCGCTGTAGGCACAAGCCAGGAAGAGGCCAGGCACCCCGGGGTACCCTCAAAGATGTCCAGGACCAAGTAAGGCATGTACTGCAAGAGGGGGAAGGAAAAGAAAAGAATTCCGTTTCTATAAGCTCAGGGACAGAGAGATGGAAGGGATCTCCAAGGGCCTTGATCTCGTTTCTCTCCCTCACTTTAAACCGTTTCTTGGCCTGCTCCAAAACTTCTCGTTCCCTCCCTCTACCACCACCGCTGCTGCCACCACCATCTCTGGCCAAAAAAGCTTGTGGCCGCAGGGCAACCCAGGGAAGGCTACCTGGTCAGGTGCAGAGACGTATCCGGCCAGGAGGGGGTCGCAGTCCTTGTAGAGCGCAAACATCACAATGCCGCAGCCGACCGCACTGGAGACGATGACACAGAGGCCGAGCTGGTTGACGAGGAGAGCTCTGGAGAGGAGACGGGAAAGGGGAAAGAGGAGGAAGGGGCCAAAAGATAGAAGGGAAGGGAGCATGAGTCATTTTCCTTCCAAGACAAGATGACAAATTAAGGCCTTGTGAATGCATGGGTGCCTCCCTGGAATCATAACAGACTTGTACTTTCTTGCATTTCCCACGCGGGGCTGGAAATGGCGCTTGATACCCTGGAGAGTTTCTGCCAGGAAGGGTCGTCAGGGGAGAACTAGATGGATTTGGTGCTCTGGCTTGCTGTGAGTTTGCTGCCAGTATCTCAGTTTAAGCCACTCTCGACTTGGAACCCGGGGCTAGAATCTCTCACTTATGGTTCTCCTGTTCAGCCCAAGGAGGACTAGAATCTTTATTTTCAAGGGAAGGGGCTGGAGGCTCCCTTGGAAGGGGCTGGATCCTGCAACCTTCCGCCTGCACATTCCTTTGCAAACCACTCCTTTACTTACAGCCCGCGAGGACCAGAATCTGTAAGACTGAGCCAGACGGGTGACAGGTCCAGTTTCCAAACTCTCGGCCAACCCTGTTGGGCTCCTGCTGGCCAAGCCCAGTCTGGGCCGATAGCACTGTGACCCCGGTCTGCTGGGACTCAGATGGGGTGGGGAAGGAAAACACTCGCGGGGCCCAGGGGTTATCGGATCCGCAGAGGAACACAGCTTAAGTCTATAGGCTCAGGTGGAGGGAGGGTGAAATCCAAGAAATTGGGCTGAGCTGGCAAGCGACCCCACTGCTCTGGGATACAGCAGCTCAGATAACCAGAAGAAAAGAGCTAAGAAGGAAAAAAACAGAGTGACAGCTGATTAACAGCAGAACTAAGTCCTTCCAGACTGGTCCAAAGGCACATGAGGTCTTGCCACAGAGAGCGTTGGGTTCTCTCGGTTGCTCTCCCCCGGGTTTTTGGCCAGGTCTGTCTGCTGGAATCAGGGCAGAGCAAAGGCAGATCTGAACCCAGCTCTGTGTAAAGAAAGACACCCTTCTCTCGCGCACAGACGCAGCTTCCCTCTGCCCAACTCACAGCTTGGCTTCTTTCTCGGTCTTGCAAGCCACGTAGCGCTGGACCTGGGCCTGGTTGACGCCGTACATGGAAAGCCAAACCAGCGTCCCACCAAAAATGAACGTCCAGAAGGTGTAGCGGCTGCGGGGGTCCGGGTCGAAACTGCGGGTGGGGGGACAGGGAGGGAGAAACAGAATAACGGATGACACCCCAAAAGCCGCTGTTAGGATCAGGATTCCTGGTTTCACATTCTATCATGTGTGACCCAGTGGCATTTTCGGTTCTTAAGGATTTGGATTCTGTCCAAGAGTGGAGGAAACGGTTAATTTTAATGAGGAGTGGGGAGGGGGGTACCATGATGTCAGGGGATACTGGGCCAGTTTGGCAGGAGCATGGGAGAACCTCTCTAATTTTTTAAAAAAATTCAAATGGTCCACAATCTTTCTCACAGGATGGAGTAACTTCTGCAGCAACAGCTGTGTCATGAAAATTCACCGGATTTTATGAGTAGAAACAGGGCAAAGAAAAAAAACCCAGGGCGTACTCGGCTAGGTTGACCCTGGAGTTGTTGTAGGCGATGGCGAGGACTTCGCCGGGGCCCCCCGCTAGAAGCGTCCCTTGGATCAAGATGGCCACGAAGCCAGAGAGCATGACGAAGACCTGGAAGACGTCAGTCCAGACCACGGCCTTCATCCCACCCTGAAAGACAGGCAGAGAGAGCGAGAGAGAGAAACACAGGTGAGGAACGGACGGGAAGTTTGCACCCAGGGCTGCTGTCCGACGATCCTCCACGTACTGGGGCGGCCTTCCTCTTCCTTTTCTCCCAATCCGTAAGTAAAGGCCCATCAGCTCCAGATGTTGGGGGCAGAGACTGAGCCCCCTTGGTGGGTTCAAATCACAAGGAAGGGGAGTAACAAAACCCAAGGAAGAACTTCCCAAGGGCAACAGCTGTTCAGTAGTAATTTTATTTTAAAAAGATGATTTAAATATGTGTTAATTTAATCAAAAATTTTAATTAAAAATGTGAAATTCAATAGGTAGTTGCTTTCAGCATCAAAACAGACTGGCCTGGAGGCTGTGTGAACAGAGGTTGGGGGGCCACCTGTAATGGGGTACAGGTGGACCCCCAACCTGTACTGTACTGTAATGGGGATCCTCTGGTAACAGAAGTCGTTCCCTGGCGGGGGTAGGTCTGGATGGCCTCTGGAGTCCAAACAAATTCTGTCTTTCTGAATCTATCCTTGGAATTAATTTAATAGTGTTTGGCCCTCCCTCAATAGTTGCCCAGCAGCTTTAGCCCCAGTCTGAGGAACAACCGTCACACCGAGACCTTGTTTTCCTCTTCCCTCCCCGTCCACCTTTCCTTTTGTGTCACGTCCTTCCATTTTCCCAGATGAGGAAAAGAATATCCAAGAGCACCCAAAATATACTCACAATGGTGGTGTAAAACGTACAGATGATGCCCGTGGAGAGGAGAGAAGCCCAGATATCCAGCCCAGTCACTAGAAGAGAAGGGAATGTGGCTAGAGTTCAGTTTTGGCAGGCTATAAAAATGCCATTGAACTATTTTGCTAGTTCAACTGGCATTTATTCAGGGCAGATTTCTACACAGTGTGGAGGAAATTCCAGAAGGACCTGCAAGACATTTCTGGCAGTGAACCCAGAAGAGCCTACTCACGAGCAAGCCCGCACAGGGACAAGCGGGAGTCTTGCGCTGCCCCAAACAGGACGTACCTTGGTTGAGGATCAGGGCTGGGGCGTAGATCACAATCCCCGTGTACAGCATCTGTATGGGCAGAGGAGAACAGAGCGTTCCAGGTTTCATTCACACGCGGCCTTTGCGTCTTGGAGGAGGCTTTGGGAAAAGGAAAGAGGACCTCTGCTCCCCCCAGATGTCTCCCTTGAGGCGGTGCCTGTTGCAGAAGCAAAACCCATCCCGAGAGGACTCACCGTGGCCAGGACGTACTGGATCGTCCCGCAGAGACGGACTTCCTTGGAGAATCTCAGCTCCAGGTACTGCCAAGAGAAGATTGGGAGAGGGAAACTGAAGTCAGGCCAGCGTGGCACTTTCCCCCGCCCATGGGTCAGTGGAGAAGTGAAGGGGCTGGAGACCCCAAGGCCCTGTCAGGAGCACCTTAGGGAGCTGGGAATGTTTAGCCTGGAGAAGTCGGAAGGGTCTTTAAATAAACCTGCCAGACAAGGCTATGAAGAAGGTAGGACAATCCCAACGAGTTTGGAAGCGCTGGGGTAGAAGTAAAGAGTCAGCTCCGGGAGGATCGACTTCTTCCCTGCGTTCCAATTTCAGTCTACCCTTCCATGAGGACTGGAATCTTACTGTGTTTTCAGAAAACCCCGTGATAGATTCACCTTAGGGTTGCCATAAGTTGGAAATGACTAGAGAGCACACAGCGACAATTTATTTAGTAGCTGAGTTACTAGCACTGGACCTAAATAACTAACATTATTGCTATCTAGTTAGTAGTTAAGCAGCTAATACAATAGCTAATATTGCTAATATAGCAAATAACACAGTAAGTTAAGGAATAAAGTTAAATAACAGTTGTAACACCATATGGAATAACACCACTCCTCTTGCAGTGTAAGTATGACTGCAATCTAGTTACTTTTATCGTTACGGGAGTTGTAGTCCGACAAATTAGGGGCAGTTTACACCACAGGCCAGAAGTTTTGTCTTTAAAAAGGAACAGAACCAAAAGTTACTTTGGGATAATAGGGAAGTAAAGTATACTCATAGTAAATAGTATACTCATAGTAAACCAAATAAATTGGGTTGGTTGCTGTAACTAATGACTTTCTGAAGGTAATTTTCCCAAGCTTTGGGGCCGCAATTTTCTGCCGCGCCACCGTCGGTCAGAGGAAAAGAGGCCAGTCCACGAGAATCCTCCCAGGTTGTGACGTCTGGGAGGACACAGCGGGCCTCCAAGCCTTTCCAAAGCAGCTGTGGAAAAACCAACAGCTGCCCCCCCAGGGAGGCCGCCTCTCTCTGGCTTCCCTCTGATCAATGGAAAATTGCGGCAGAGGAATCTGTGGAGAAGGCCGGCTCGTCGTGACCACCCTCCCTTGGAGGAAAACACGAGGTTCCCAGTTGGACGGCCAGGAGCAAAACAGGACCTGCGGTTCACCCTTCTAATCAGATCAGCCGAGAGCCGTCCAAAAGTGACGCCCCCTCCCCAGGAACCACGGCTGAGCACGGGGTGGCAGTCCCCTGCCGGTCCAACTGCCCCAGCGCCCCACACGTTCCGCACGAGACCACGCTGCGATCAGAAAAAGAAACCCAGCTGCTTTCCTGCCCTCTCAGCCTCTTGGCCTGAAATTGCTGGACAAAAACCATACGCAAGACTTTGCACCCAGCAGAGCTCCCTCCCTCCAGATGCTCATTTCTGTTTATTTTTGTCATGCGCAAAGTGGTTGTGTTCCCCCCACTATTCATCCTCTCGTTGTGCTTAACATGTTTTACTTGACTGTGGAAGGCGGGGCACTCCAGAGAAGAGATGCCCGCTCCGAGCCTTGGCTGCTAGCTTTTCACTGTTTTGTTTGTATGGACAGAAGGAGATTCAAAAGTGGAACTTTGCTCTTTTCTGAAAGCAAGTTACAAACTCTGGCGCACGGAGCACGTGCCTTCCAGCACAGATGAAAACTAAGCCCTACGAAGAAATGCAAAATGTTATGCGATTCCAGTCAAATCAGCTATTCCCTTCTCGTACATCTCATGGTTTTAGGTAATAGTTGTAGGTTTTCAGTAATATCTCCATCAAGTGTTCAAATATAGAACATCTTTCTATATAGAAAATATAGAACACCTCCCTGGTGTTCTGGTAGTCCTCTCAAGCGTGTGCCTGTATTTGTAAAATCAACTAACAGGAGCCATTTTTCAACACAAGAGTCTTGGCTTGTGCCTCCGGTTGTCCTCATTATATCACCTGATAGTTTCCAAGCAAGCAGGTGTCCCGTATGCGCTTCCACCATCTCTCTAATGTTACGTGGCCTGTTTTCCAGGCTGAAGCGATTTCAAGTTGGTAGCCACTAGGAAAAACATTTAAACTATCTTTTAATTATGTTTTAACTTGGGATTTGTAGCTGTCGTTGTTGTTTAACTGGTTTTTAAAAACTTCTAATGTTAGCTGTACCCTGTACAAGAGAAAGGTGGGATAAGGAAGGAAGGACGGAAGGAGAAAAGGGCTGCTTCTACTTGTTCAGTTCAGAAAGAGAACGAGGGCAGGAGAGAAGAGAAGTTACAATTGCCAGGGACCAAATGTGGGCCCTTCGCAGGCAAGACTGGTGGGGATGTGGAGGAAAAGGTGGCATTCCGGGTGGGTGCGCCCACAGTTTGGACCCCCTCCCAGGGAAGCCAAGGCAGCTCCTTCTTTGTTGTCGTTTTGGCAACAGGTTAAGTTTTCCAGCAGATTTTGACAAAAAACAGATTTTAACAGAAATGACGACGTTTCTGGTGCTGTACTGCCTTGATCTGTTTTAAAGAAAGATTTTAGCTGGTTTTAATTCTGTAGGGTTTTTTTAATACTGTTTTAATCTTGATTCGGTATGTGTTTGACTATGCGTGTCTTATTGTGTTCTGTCCTTTTTGTAAGCTTTCTTGAGTCCCAGCCTGGCAGAAAGGTGGGATATAAATAAAGTGGTGGATTGGTGGAGGCCTTTGCTGCCTCGAATAAGGTGGCAGGATTTAGGAGGGGACAGGGCGGGTAAATTCCCTGTACTGAGATTTCTCTCTGTCTCTTAAATGTATTTACACCTGTTTTGTATTTATTCCTTTAGGGCTGACATTGCAATATGCCTGAGCAGCTTCTTTAGAAGAGTCCCACCACCAACCTCTGCTCTGATGCCTCCTTCAATTCAGGGGACTTTAAGAGATTAGAGGTACGTGTGCTTAGTTGTCATTGCTAAAGCATAAATGTTTATGGATGCTAAAGGATGCTACAGGTGACCTTCACCAGCTCTTTCCCTGATGGGCTCCAGCATCCCCTTTTCTGTGCAGAAAAGTTAATTTTTTGGTAAGGAGTAAGTCCTGAATGGAAAACAGTTCTCAAGAGCTCTGCGGTTTTCAGTGAGTTTCTTGAAAACTGCAGAATTATTTGTACCTCCCCACGAGAAGGAATTTTAAAAGGAAGAGAGAGGCTCTGTGTAAGGTAGCATTGTTCACAGTCTGGAGGGAACTCTTCTCTTTTGCCAAGAATTTGTCTCCTCTCCTTTTGACGAGAACAGTAACCTCGCTGGAGCCCTTCTGGCTTTGGCCAGACCTCTCCTTTGCCAGCTGAACCAAGACTGGGCCTTTGCCCCCGGGCAGGCGGGCCCCGGACTCTCCCTCGCTGGCATCATGGCCAAAGGGTAACAGCCACCCCCTTGCACAGGGTGAGAGAAAGGAGCTGGTAGCCTCAGCTTTCAAAGACAGATGAGTCTGCCCTGGCATCCTAAGGGTTACCTGGTGCAGTTTTCCAAGCCTCAACCTGCCAAGCAAATGCCAAAAAAGAGTATTCAGCAAGGTCACTGATAGAGATGGGCTCTTCTGATAGCATGGGGGTAGAATTCAAAGGCAGAGCTGTCTTCGTCTGGGCTAGTACCCAAAGGCATCTCCGCGCACCTTTGAGGTTAACAGAGAGAAAGGAGTTGGTAACATAAGCTTTCCTAAACTGCCTCCTGTGTTTTAAGAAAAACAGACAAACAAGGGTTTTGTTTTCTACAGAAAACCAGTTTTCTTGTGCAAATGACAGTAGGATTTCTTTTTTTTTTGTAACCAAGTAGGGGGAGGAACCCTGACATCTGAAAAATTAGGGGAAAAAACTCAATCAGCAGGGAGAAAGCTTTTGAGATTACTCGTTCTTGCATGCAAGAGTGAAACAAGTGATGTTTTTCATCCCTAAATCTGACCCAGCTGGGGAGGAAGGGTGTCTTTTGCAGTTGGGCAGAAAGTTCTTCAGGGCTCCAAGCGGAACAGAGTTTTTCTGCTCCGCATTATTCCCGCCCCACTAAGCCAGCCTTCCAGGGTTGGCACCTGCAGGGGGGCCTGCCTGGGGTCACAGCTGCTCCCCCTGACGTGCCCCAGACTACTAGCCATCCGTGGGGCTGGGCCTGTTGAAAACCCTACAGTGGCACTCGAGGGCGCCCGCTTCAGTGGGCAAACAAAGGCAAGGGCCACGCTTGGGTGGCCAAGGCTCTTGGACGTGGCAGCTCCATCCCAGACTGCGCTCAGACAAATCTCAACGTAAGCAGCCCAAACCCAAGGACAGGAGAGCGGGGGAAAGATTAATTTCTGACCTTGGATTTACACAGCGTTTGCTCTTCACTCTGCCCTTCAACTTTTCACTCTGGATGGGAACTGTCAAGTGGAAAGCAACCACAGAGGTCAGGAACTGCAGCTAGTGCAAAAGCACGGCCACCGACTGACTCCGTTTGGCTAGCCTATGAGAGGATTTTCTTGGCAAGATTTGTTCTGAGGGAGTTTGCCTTTGCCTTCTTCTGAGGCTGAGACAGTGTGACTTGCCCAGAGTCACCCATTGGGTGATTCAGACCCTGGTCTCCAGAGCCATAGAGCAGTGCTCGAACCACCCCTATGCCATGCTGCTTCTCTGCTCCGCGGGATTAAAGAATATAAAATAGAAATTCACAGCTAGATGGATCAGTGGCTGGAGATGATTTCCTACATTCTCATGCTCATAGCTGGCTGATTTCTAGTATGGCTGGTGGGCAGAATGTTTTTGCAATGGTTGCAGGACTGGCTGTAAGTGGCTGTTCCCAGGTCAGTGAGGTGGTGAATCCACATCAGGCTTCAGCTCGTTTTAAAGGAGCTCGTCAGTGGGCTGAATTTGTTTAGGCCGAGGATTTAGCACCATGGAGAGCTCCTTGAAAGCCTGGCTGGAAACCACGTGTGGATTCTGTGGCCTCATGGCATGGATGTCACCAGCTGGGTAGGCCTGATTCCAACCTGGAGGGAACTTTTTGTTGCTGTCGTTCCACACAAGAGGGGAGCACCGGGTTGGTTGTGGAGGAGCGGTCTCTGAGCACATCCCGTGCAGAGAGACTCTCCCACCAAAACATGCCCAATCTGCTTTGTCGGTTTCGATATTGGCGTGCGGGCATCCAGCGCTCCTCCAGCCGAAAGAGCAAGAGGCACACCGTGTGGGGAAGAAATCCTCCTTCTCTTGCCACGGGTCTCTGGAGCAACAATCGAGGGCTACCCCAAAGTCTCTAAGCTGGCTGCATTTGTTTGCTTGGTCTAGCAGCAAGGCCCAAGCGAGGTTGTTTGTTCTTTTGGTTAAAGATAGGCGAGGAAAATGTCTTTATCAAGTAATCCGTTGCTGGCAGGTCAGACATAGGCCTCTGAGCACCTCCTTCTGGTGGAACTGGCTGTCCTCATGCCCCGTGTCACCTTACCATCCACGTGCTTGGACTCAGTGTGGAGTAACGTTAGAACCGAGAGTTGTGTGGTAGGACAGGAGGGAGAGAACCCCTCAACCCTCCGGATGCTGCTGGGCTGCAAACCCCATCATCCCCAGGTGGCATAGCAGATGGTAAGAGTGGCCATCAGATACCACCCAGAGAGTTAAAGTTGCCGGGCAGCGCAGCTGAGCTTTGCGAGAACTGCAAGACTTGTGCCAAGAGGAGACAGATGGATTTTGTGAAGAGACGAGAGGGAAAGTGAAGAAGGGAAGAGATAACTTTGCACACGCGGCCCGAAGAAGAGACCCCTGGCCGCCTGGCCGCTCGTGCGAGGGCCCCGGGCCCGTGGCGTCGCCCCCCTTACCTCATAAGTGCTGGTGAGCCCCAGGCGGTAGAAGACGGGCAGGAAGAGGTAGGCGGTGAGCAGGGTGTTGAGGACTTGGCCCAGGCACATCCAGAGGAACTTCATTCCGTACCGATAGGCCTCGGCCGGGACCCCCAAGACCTGGATGGCGGACATGAAGCTGGCGGAAAGGGAGAGGCCGACGGGGATGGCCGACATCTGGCGCCCGCCCGTGAAGAAGTCCTCGGAGGTCTTCTGCCCGCCCTTGGCGAAGGCGTAGAAGAGGCCGATGCTGGTGGAGATCAGGAGCATGAGGCCGAAGACCCCGTAGTCCCATAGGCTGAAGGTCAGCATCTCTTCTTTGAAGGACACCAAGCTTCCTCCTCCTCCGGGGGACATTTTCACTGGTCGGTTCCTCCGGGTGCTGCTCTCGGAGGAAGTCCGGGGCGAGTGAGGATGCCCCGCAAGCAGCCGCCGTTCCCGAGACCGAACTCTCCGTCAGAGCTTCAGGCGGAGCAGAGGAACAAAGGGGAGAAAATAGAGAGATGAAAGATACAAAGGAGAAATGAAACATTAAGCCCAAGCCAGGATCCACACTACGCAATTATAGCAGCTTGGTCGCACTTCAACTGCCACGGCTGCGTTCTGTAGAATCTGGGCTTTGTAGTGTCATGAGGCAGCCGGAGAACTCTATTACCTCACCGAACTACAAACCCCAGCATTCTGTAAGATGAGCCATAGGGTAGTTAAAGTGGGATCAAACTGCTGTAATCCTTCAGTGTGGATTTATGGTATATTCTCATTGCAGGCAACACAAAGATGACATAGTGTTATTTTCAGTAACAGACCAGAGAAACAAAAGTACCCACACCGGAAAGCACACCTCCCTATTAAATTGCTTAAGCCCTTTATGCTGGTCACCCTTGGGCCAGTCACACTCTCTCAGCCTCAGAGGAAAGCAATGGCAGATGCCCTCTGAACAAATCTTGTTAAGAAGACCCCATGATAGGTTTGCTTCGGGATCACAGTAAGTCAGAAACAACCTGAAGGCACACGACAGCAACAATAATATTAGCATAAAGAATTTATGGCATGCGTTCCAATCTCTATTGTTTTTCTTAAAAAAAAATCAATTGGTTCTGGCTTAGATATTAAAAACTGTTTCTTAAGGAAATAAGACTGAGTGATAGCAGCTGCATTTTTTGTCTGAAAATCTATCATAAATAGAAAAACTTTCAGAAGCAACCAGCAAGCTACAGAAAAGAATACTCAAGCCCCACGAGGGCTTATATATTTTTTTAAAAAATAATTTTACTGAAGAACAAACGGCAGCAAAGCAAAATAGGTTAGCCTACCAAACCTATAATACAAAATAGGCAAGAGTCACCATTGCTGGAAGTTAACACCCTAAATTAAGATGAAATAAGATTAAAGTAATGCCTTAAATTAGTTTGAGAAGAAACAGTTTTATTGCTTTAGTACAAAGCCATTGCGAGAAATAAAAGGTTATCACAAGGAAACAGGATGAAAATATCCATAGCAGGTTAAAACAAATTATACCCACATAACCATAAATAAGGTATTAAACTATTAAAACAATAAAAGAACACCTGAGCAAGAATTATTCATTGTCTGACCTGAACTTTGTTAATCACTAGACCGAGCCAGAAAAAGAGGAAAGAGTAGCAAGCTAATTAAAGAATATTGTCTCACACACACACACACACACACACCCTGCAAAAAGAGGAACCCATACCCCACAAGGCTGATCCCAAAAGCTTTCTTCCACCTGGAACTGGGAGAGGATGAGGTTCCGATGGAGGAGAGCAAAGAGCAAAACAGCTAGGGCAGTTTTAGAATTGCTCCGGCTGCAAATAACAGACAGACGTGTGTGCACCCACACCCCTGAAGGAAGGGAGCTCTTTCCGAAGTGCCAGAAGGGAACTTCTCCTGCCCCACGACTACCCACGCCTGCCCTGCAAGGCTCCTTATGAAGGCAGCCAAGGGGGTGTTGCTCTTTTGGATGGCACGGAGAGGGCTGTCCGGCTGCATTTTTCCCCCTCTTGTGTGTGTCTTTGTGTGTGCAGTGATTGTGTGCCAAGAGCAGGACTCTGTCTGTCTCGTATGGGAACCAGGAAGGGCAGTTCTGGAGAGGTGAAAAGCCCAGGTTTCCTGGTTGCACAACCTGGAAGATGTTCTTCTGCACCAGCCTTTGGGCAGGGGAGGCAGGAGGGAGGCAGCCAGAGTTTCCTCCTGTTGCACAGAATCACAGAATCTTGCTAGACTCGCGAGGGACCACAGGGACACCTAGTCTCACCCCCTGCTCTGCAGGAATCCACAGGTAAAACGCTCTCAAAAATTGCCCCCCCCAACCTCTGTTCGAGGACCTTGGAAGGAGGACCAGCCACCCTCCCCCAAAGCAGTGGGTTCCACGAACAAACCGGTCTTGCAGCCAAGTCCCTTCTCCCGT
The DNA here is from genome assembly GCA_948472985.1 of Iguana delicatissima. Classification (NCBI taxonomy): domain Eukaryota; kingdom Metazoa; phylum Chordata; class Lepidosauria; order Squamata; family Iguanidae; genus Iguana; species Iguana delicatissima. Next base: position 138,854 of record CAOKZL010002539.1, read on the forward strand.
TTAGAATCTCTTTCCTTGGAATGTGAATCTGTCGGTTCGCGTCGTAGTCTCTGGAGCAGCAGAAAACACATTTGCTCCGTCTTCTACGTTATGTCCCTTCCGGAGTCTAAAGATGGGTTATAAGCCCTCCCGGCCTCCCCTTCTCCAAGCTCCCCTCGGGGGCCTTCAGTCTCCAGACCTTTGGCCATCTCGGTCGGTGGCCCTTTTATCTGGACACATTCCAGCTTGTTGATCCTTTTTGTCGTCCTCCAGGCATCACTTGAAATTCTGGAAAGGTATTTTAGTTCATCCAGTGGCTGGAAAGGGGAAGTGGCTACCATATGCATATTCCCTCTGGCCTGTTATCTGGACCACGTTAACATGAATAGGGATGATCCCTGATTTTAATCTCCCTTCACTTCCTTACTGATAACGGAGTGTGACTCTGACTGTAGATTAAGTTTTGCTTCTGTCATCCTTGAATTGCATTTCTTTTTCATTTCCTGATTTGTTCTTTGTCTTTATGGCCCTAATAAAATGTTTCGTTTTTAAAACAGAAGGAGACGGCACCACAAAGGATTCTTTCTGTCCCTTGGCACCCGGGGAAGGGCCACATGAAGGGATCGGGCTCGCCTTGCCCGATTCTTGAAGGCGTCGTAAAGGGGTTGGCAGGGGGCCAGCCGAGTTCGGGAGAAGCGTCCGGTCAGCCGCCGTTGCCGGGAGAGGGAGGTGCCCGTGGATGCTTAACTTAGAGTCATTGCTCTTGCCCTGGGCCTTTGAGTTGTTTCCGACTTATGGCGGCCCTCAGGTGAACCTACCACGGGGTCTTCTGAGGCTGAGAGTCTGTGATGCACCCAAGATCACCCAGTGGGCTTCTACGGCCAAGTGGGGGATCAAACTCTGGCCTCCAGGGCCGTAGTTCCACCCTCAAGCCGTGACAATATGCTGGGTCTCAATTTAGAATCCTAGAATCGTAAGGGACCCCAAGGGCCACCCCAGCCAAGCCCTTTAGGCTATTCGGGGAGACGTAGTCAAAGCCCTCCCAACGGATGGCTGTAGAGCCCCCATGTAAAAATCCCTGAAGAAGGAGAAGGCCCCACCATCCTCTGAGGCAGCAGCCTATTCCACTGCCAAACTGCTCTTACTGTCAGGCAGTTCTTCCCAAGGTTAGAGGGAATCTCTTTTCCTGCAGCTCGAAGCCATTGCTCCGTGTCCTAGTCTCTGGAGCAGCAGAAAACGGGCTTGCTCCATCTTCAACAATCACACCCCTTCAAATATTTAAACATGGCTCTCGTGATCCCCTCTTAACCTCCTCTCCTCCAGGCTAGACATCCCCAGGCCCCTAAGCCGCCCCTTATAGGACTGCCAATTTGTAGCACTGTGATTCTACTTTAACTGCCACGGTGACATCCCACGGACCTGGCGTTTAGGGGGGTACGTAGAGTCTTCAGCCAGAGGGCTCTGCTGCCTCACCAAACTACAGATCCCAGGCTTGCAGAGGGTGCAGTCCCGGCAGCTAGAGCGGGATCGTAGCGCTGTGTGTCTGTAATGTGAAAGAGCCTCGGTCTGTGCTTTCTCTTCCTCCCTCCCGCGGTGGGTTCTGCTGCAAAGAAGCACGTGAAAGATACCGTCTCGCAGCAACCGGGGCTTGTCGAGGGGGTCAGGCCAGCTGGCCTGGGGGATCTCGCTCCGCTTCGGCCCACACGGACTTTTCGTGCCGGCCCTGTGGGGTTCTTTTCCCTTGGGTGTTTGCTTTAGCTCGTGACTTCCCCACCCAGCCAGGCTGAAATACAGCTGGGTCGTTGGTTGGATTCTTACTTCCGAGCGCCTTTAGAGAACGAAAATAGAATAAAAGTCCCAAATTGCAGCAATCTGGAGAGGCAGCCGAGGTCTCGATGACAAAGGCCCATTCATGAGTCAGGTGGGAGGGAAGGGAGTGGGGCATCTGCGGGAGATTAACATCCTCCCGTGGGCCCGGAGGGAGACGCCAAAATGGGGGGAGCCAAGAGCCCCCGTTGGGCCCCTGATCTCCCGGCTGCATTCGGAGCCTGGGAAAGACTTGGTACTGGGGTGGGTTTCCCTTGCCTTGTTCCTGGAACAGAGCGTGCAAAAGGTTTTATTTGGGGAGGGGGCTGCAACACCCAGCTTCCCCCAAGTTGGTGGGTGGATTCTGGACTTTGCATTCCAAAAGATGTCTCACTCTTCTGGAACTGGGTGTAGTTCCAGGCCTCTCCCAGGGTGCTCTTGATGGCCCCGAAAGGCTGATAAGGTGGGGACTGAAGGAAGATTTCACGGGAGAGGACAGAATTCTCGCCTGGGAAAGCGACGCCCTACTTTTGCTGCTTCCGTAGATCTACCCCGGCTTCTCCCCTGAAGAACAAAGCAAGCGTCCGGTCCTCGTGGCCTGGCAGCAAAACATGGCAGAGTTGGGAGGGGTACCACAAGGTCATCTAAACACACCCTCCTTTACTTATTTATTTCCCCTCCTGCCTTTCTTCTTGGCCAGGAGCCAAGGTGGCTTCCAGTTCAGATTAAAAAGCAGATCTAATCAAGTGGATAAGGATGTGTCATCACATATGAGAATGCCTCAGCCCATCAAATCCATTATTCTCAGATCTGGTGGCGCGGTATGGCTTCCCCCAGCTTCAGACTGAGGTCTTTGCAAGATCCCGGGAACGTGGCCCTTGGCTCAGAAGGCATGGGCCCCGCAGTCCCTTGGCTGTCTTCCTTCCTCTTAAAAAACAAAGTAAATTTCCAGTCCTCCTCCTCCTTCGTTTATATCCCATCTTTCTCCTGATACTGGGACTCAAGCCAGATAACAACATATTTAAAACAATTCAAATTAAAAAAAAATGCAAAAGCATGGATAAAAGTACAAATGCAAGGTTATAAAACACTTAAACCATTTAAAATGTAAAATATTGAAAGTGTTAGAAATACGTTAAAAGACTATATGCAAACCTTAAAAACACGGCCGCGCAGCGTTGAAAAGCCCAACCCTCCTCAGCTTGTAAAAGTCCGACGGCACAAAAATGTCCTAACCGGCTGAGGGAAGGAGAGGAGAGACGGGGTCTTCCAGGGTTTCCCCAGGAAGGCTGTTCCAGAGTCTGGGAGCAGCACCGAAAAGGCCCCACCTCTGGCGGGACAGAGCGAAGGGCCTCGGATCTTAGAGCTCTGCCGGCCCACGCTTTGGCATCACAGAGAGTCAGGGCTGGAAAGGGCGCTGAAGGGGCATCTAGTCCAACCCTCTGCTGGTTCGGGTTCAAAGGCAGGTTTAAACCAGGAGCACAAGAAGTTGCCTCCTAGTGCATGGCAGTCCCTTGGGCTATTGAGTTCGCTGCTCTGACTGGCAGCGTTGGCCGTCCAGGGTTTCAAATACCTGGAGAGGTTGCAGGGGGCCGAACCCCACAAAGCAGGGACATTTATTCCCAAGGGAAGGCCTGGCCCTGCCCAACGCCTCCAACCGTGGAGTCAGCGGGGAATCTTTTCCCCTTCCTTTATTGCCCTGCTTGGTTCCTTTCCAGCCAGTGCCGCTAGTCCTCGCGAGAAGGCAAACCCCCTTGAATCACCCGTCGGGGTCGGTGGACTCCTTTTTGGTGCAACAATGGAGTGCTCAGGTTCCCCGGGACAAGGAGAAGTTGGAGAGAGACAGAAAGGCTCCGCGTTACTTCCTCTTTCCTGGCCAAAATTTCCCCTTCTCTTAATCATCCTTGCCCCACCCGCCGAGTAAACCCTTCTCTCGGCTCTATCGCTTTCACATGCAGTTGCGCCAGGCGGCCAAAATCAATAAATCCTCCACAACTCCATCGTTGCCCAGGTGGAGAGGGCTTCCACAGGGTGTGTCTCTCTCCCCACCAAGCAGTAACTCATTTTTTGACGGTGGGAGTGAGAATCAGGGATTAACGGAGGCAGGAAGGGCCACAGAGCACCCTGCATTCCCAGGGGTGTCACTCTTGCCTCTGAATTGTCATTATTCTTGCTAATTTTTATTTTTCCCATATAAAAAGTCAGAGTCAAAGGATGGCCCAGGAAGTCCTGGCCTGATCCCGGGAGGTGGGGGGCCAGGCCAGTTGGAAATAAAATAAGCTTCTACCAGCTTTCCCCACCTCAGCAGAGCCTAGATTGGCTGGATCACAGCTCCCATCATCCCCAGTCAGCAAGGGCTAGACCAATCAGACTGCCTCGCTCCAGCCAGGTTTCACATCTGTTCCTTGCGCTACCTCTTCAGCGTCCGACGCTGTGAGGAGTCAGTTAGCTGATAATAAGAAGTGCTACTCTCCTATCCACCTTGCTCCCAGAAATGCAATAAACAGGAGCGAATGACAGGAGGGCTCCCGTGAAAAGTTTATTCTCCAAGCTCTGGTAAGAAGTGTGCAGAAACGCGACTGTACGGTAATGCCAAAAGCAGAGAGAGCAGAGAGAAAAGAGTTGCAAATCCAGGACCAGGAAAAGGCAGGCTTCGAAACGAAGCCTCTGTTTGCTCCCGGGACTGGCAACGGGAAAGTTACGGGAGCAGTTCACTTATTCTGTTGTTTCTGGTGCGCCTTCACGTCGTTTCCGACGTAGGGGCGCCCCTAAGGCAAGCTCATCATGAGGTTTCCTGGGGGCTGAGAGAGCGTGTGAGGGTTTCCATGGCTGGGTCTCCAGGGCCGTGCTCTCGTCATTTGTTCTAGCTCCCTTTATTCCGTTCTTCTTCTTGCTGTTAGCTAAAGAATGCAAATCAGAACCAGGAGCTTGTGCCATGGGCATGCCCTGCGACTGATCTGTGGCAGGGATGGGGGCGGTGAACCTTCTGCCACCCCGCTTTTCCAGCTGCTGTTAAGATGTCCCGGCTTCTCTCTCCTCCTCCTCCTCCTCCTCTCCCTTCCCCCTTTGTCCTCAGCCTGCTGCCTCCAATGCTGCAAGCTGGGTTGAGAATGCCAAAGGCGTTTGCACACAATTACGTCGGTCTGTGAGGAGAGGAGAGGAGGCGGCGGAGCCTTGCCCTTCCCGGTCGGCTCAAGCAAAAGCAAGCCGCTGCCGGCCCTTCTAGCTTGTCTGATCGTCCTCATTCATACCTGTTCCAACTTGGCCACAGGTTGTTGCTTGCTGGGCCATGTGCGTCCGTGTTGGTTGGCCACGTGGTGGGGGGCATGGCCGCTGAGAATGAAAGAATCAGTTGCCCAAAGAACACACGGGCTGGCTTTCTGTTTTCTCTGGTCACTTCGTGTCAGTGAGAACAGGGACAGAGCCAGTGTCAACAGCCCGCCCTGATTGCTTATTGAATATAGAAGTGGATAAACAGAGTGTGTTCTGTAGCGCTATCTGAAAAGCTAACATGTAAAATGAGATTAATGAGAAGAGAGATCAAAGAGGATAAATTTGGAGAACCTGCGATGCCCTTTATCACTTGGGCTGCTTGTGGGAACTGGGGATTTAAACCGCCGGCTATCAATTTTTCCTCCCGAAACCAGCGTATTTTTGAATATCAAGAGCAACACGTAACCCCTCTGTCAGTACGTTAAGGGTCCTAAGATTTCTGAGATGAAAAGCAGGACACCAAGCGGCCCTCAGAGGGTGCCCACAGTGGCCAAAGTGGCTAGCGAGGAAGAAAAAACGAGCGAAGAGGGGCCGCGGCAGTTTGGTTTTGTCCGAGCAAAAGACAAGACTGCGCCCCATGATTTCCTCTGTCGCCTGCTGAGCTAACTGAGCGCAAGCAACTTTTGTGCTTTGAGTTCAGTTTGCAAGAGTTGGAACAAGCTGAAGACAAAGAGGGAGGAGGAGAGAGAAATCGAGACATTTTAGAAGCAGTTAAAGAAGCGAGAAGGCCAAGGGAAAACCAGCACAGTCCCTGGCGCATCAGGGAGTTAGGGGGCACGGATTTATGAACAGGTCAGACAACTCCAGAATTATCGGTGGGTGTGGCGTGTCTCGGCGCAGGCTTCCCGGAAGCTCAGGGCTCTCCCCCGCATCTCTACTTCTTAAGGCAAAGGAGAGGACTCTCAGGGCGAGAGCACCGCCTTCAAAAGGGGGTCTCCCTCCCTCCCTCCCCCCCCCTCTCTCTCTCTCTATTCTGCTTTATTTAGACCGGTGGTTTCTCAATTTGAACGGTATGCCCTGTGTGACTGTGGTTGATGCTCAGTTTTTCATGCACTGCCTCATCATCTGGGGCTCTCTCCTGCAATGTCAACCTCGTAACAACACCAGCGTCCCACCTCCCTTGGCACGGCAAAGGGTCTTGCCTAGGTTTACAGTGCGAATCCTGAAATTTCAGGGCCTGGGGTGCTCCCCACTTCGCAATCGCCGTCTTAGCACCTTTCAAGGTTTGTTTCAGGTTAAATAAGGTTTGGTCAACGTGCAGCCTACAGGCAAAGAATTTCCCCCAAATTCCTCTGAGTGTCTTGACTCCATTTTGTGGGGTTCCACGTGCCATTTCGGGTGCTGGCGAGGCCTTTTTTTTACAAAATGGGGAGTGAACAGGAAGTGGCTTCCGATTTTTCCCATTGTTCAGCAAAGCCCTCCCTGAGCCTCCCACGGGCTGTGGAGGGGCCCAAATGTGCAGAAGTGCCCCCAGGGTGTTTGGGGGTAAAACAAATTCTAATTTTCTTTCTAATTTTCTTTCTTTAATTTTCTTTATGGGGGGTGCACAGTGGGGATGCAGCCCTCTGTGGTCTCCTCAGGGGTTGATGCCACATTTGCCTCAGTTGCCCACCCATGTTAAACCAAGGAAGGACTGGTCCAACTTGCAAAGATAATCCAGGTGGCGTCTTGGGCGGTTTTGTGGACTGCAGTGGATAGATCTCTGTTTTTCCAAATGATCTCAGCAACACCAGTGCCGGTCCAGCAGAATGCAAATCGCAATGAAACCGATCCTCTGGAGAAAGAAGCCTCATTCCTGATTTCCATGCATTTGGTAAAACCAGGGCCACCTGGAGCATTAAAAAGAACCTGAGGACCAAACGCTTTCCAAAAATCTTTCTGGCGCAATGGAGACCAAAAGGTGCAACTTCTCCGGGGGAGGCCCGGACCTCCTGTCCAGCGTCATCTACCACGTTGCAGTTGCTGTGGAACTCATGGCAGGGGTGTCCGTGAACGTCTTCATCATCGCCGTGAATGCCGCCACTGGGCTCCGGAACCGAGGCCTGAGGCCCGTTGAGCAAATCTTGACCGCTTTGGGCGTCTCCCGGTTTTTGTACTTGTGCGTCTTCCTGATCAAGTTTTTCTGTGTTGCCCTGGTCCCGTGGGTGTTCGAGGTCTCCCGGATGCACCAGATGATCCAAGCTGCCGTCTGGTTCCTGACCTGCACCACCGTCTTCTTCTCGGCCTGCCTGTGCACCTTTTACTGCGCCAAGATCGCCGATTTCCAGCAGCACCTCTTCGTCCTCCTCAAGAGGAGAATCAACCAGTTGGTGCCCTGGTTGCTCCTCTTTTCCGTCTTTGCCTCCTTGCTGAACACCTGCCCGTTTTTCTACAGATTTTATACGGTCAACTGTGGGCAGAATGGAAACAGTTCTGCCGCGTTGGGGAACGGCACGCTGGTTGAAATCTTCGGTGTCGAAACAAACCGCCTCGGTGTGTTCCTCTTCTGCAGCCTGGGGTTTTCGGTGGCCTTCTCCTGCCTGGCCACGCTGGCGTTCCTTTTGCTCTTTTCTCTGTGGCGGCACACCAAGGCCTGCATGTCCAGCTTCAGCCGTCCGAACCTGGATGCCCATTTCCAGGCGGCGAAGGTCATCGTGTCTCTCCTGACCATCGAAGCCGTCAATTTCGTCGCGCTGATCCTCTTGCTGTCCAATGTGTTTGAAGACAAAAGTCCCCAAAACTGGACCTGCACTTCCATCCTATTGCTTTGCCCCATGCTCCAGTCCAGCATCCTGATCTGGGGGAATCCCCAGTTAAAAGGGGCGTTTGTTGCAGCTGTGCTTTGTCGCAACTGGCGCTTCTCCTTGTCCTGAAAAAGTGGCGTACCAGAAAAATAATTTTTTCACAGAGAATCTAGTTTTTAGCTCATTGGCTTTTTTGAAGGACGGTAAGGCAGGGTACAAATTTAACTCGATGAGTAGATAAATAAAAGACACAAGATGCTTTGCCACCAACAAATGCCTTCCTGCCTTTGGAGGAAGATGTGAGGCACGAGAAGGCATTGCACTGAACTGCTTTGCAGCTGTCTTGCTTTGCAAATATCATTGTTGTCTTTCAGCCAGGCCTGAGTTTCCCTGTTCGAGTCACTAGTCCCCATCAATGAAGTTGAGACCAGTTTGCACTGGTCAAATATTACAATTAATTCTTGATTGGTCTGCCAATTCGAGCTGCATGGGCTTGTCTGTGTCCCATTAATGAGGAAGAAAAGATAACCACGGGGAGACTTCCAGCAGTTTGCTTTTGCCTGAGCTGATTGGGAAGGACAAGACCCCACTCCATATATTTCCTCTGTTGCCTGCTGGGTTGAGTGCAAACAGATTTTTCCCCATTGAATTAATTTGCAGGAATTTGAATAAGCTGAAGACAAAGGGGGAGGGGGAGGAGAGGGAAACTGGGACATTTTAAAAGCAGCTTAAACAGTGGAAGGGGAGAGGATTAATTTGGAATTTCTCTTGACAGATCAGGAAAGTTGGAAAATATGGATTTATTGACAGGTCATAAGGCTCCAGAATTATCAGTGGATGCGAGAGGTCTCGATGTAGGCCTTCCAGAACCTCAGGGCTCCGACCGGCATCTCCAGTTCCCAGGGCGAGGGGGAGGACTCTCTGGGCGAGGGCCCTGGCTTCGAAAGGGGGTCTCTCTCTGTCTCTCTCTGTAATTCTCTTTATTTAGACATGATGTTTCCTAATTTGAACGCTGTGCCCTGTGTAATTGTGGTTGATGCTTAATTTTTCCTGCTCAGCAATGTCACCAGCCCCCTTCCCTGTAACACCAGCCTGGAAGACCACCAGCGTCCCACCTCCCTTGGCATGCCGGGGGGTTCACCTAGGTTTCAGGTTTGGGTCCTGAAATTTCAGGGCCTAGGACGCTCCTCACCTTGCAACCCCCATTTTGTTTCAGATTAAGCAGGCTTGGGCAACATGCAGTCTATAGGCAAAGAATTTTCCCCAAACATCCTCTAAGTGCCTTCACCACATTTTTTTCCGTCCCATGAGCTGTTTCAGGCCCAGTAGAGGCCTTTTTTTGTTTTTTACAAAATGGGAAGCAATCAGGAAGTGACTTACGATCCCTTCCTTATTCGAAAATGCCTTCTCCTGGACCTTTGATGGCCTTTGGAGGGTCCTCCCCATCACTGAGAGTGGGTTTGGGTTTTTTTAAAAAATCTGATTTTCTTGATGGGGGTGTGTGTGCCGAGGATGGGGCCCTCCAAGTCTCTTCAGAGGTTAATTCTGGAATTCTGCCCACCTTAAATCAACACGGGGCTCATCCAAAATGTAAAGTTAACCCAAATGCGATCTGGCGGGTTTTGTGGATTGCAGTGAAGACAGTGAGGAATAGATCTCTGTGTTTTTCCAAATGATCTCGGCAAAACCAACGTCAGTCCAGCAGAATGCAAATCGAAATGAAACCGATCTTCTGAAGAAAGGAGCTTCATTCCTGATTTTCATGTGTTCAAAAAAACCAGGGCCACCTGGAGCTTAAAAAAGTACCCGGGGGGCTGAAAGCTTCCCAAAAACCCCTCTGCTGACATAATGGAGACCAGAAGGTGCGACTTCTCCGGAGGAGACACGGACCCCCTGCCCACCACGATCTACCGGGCTGCAATGGTCGCAGAACTCGTGGGGGGGGCATCCCTGAACGTCTTCATCGTCGCCGTGAATGCGGCCGCCGGGCTCCGGAACCGACGCCTGAGGCCCATTGAGCAAATCCTGATTGCTTTGGGCATCTCCCGGTTTTTGTACTTGTGTCTCCTCGTGTTCAAGATTTTGTGTACGGTCTTGATCCCATGGGTATTTGAAGTCACGCGGCTCTACCAGATGTTCAGAGCTGCCATCTGGTTCCTGACCTGCACCACCGTCTTCTTCTCGGCCTGCCTGTGCACCTTTTACTGCGCCAAGATCGCCGATTTCCAGCAGCGCCCCTTCCTCCTCCTCAAGAGGAGAATCAACCAGTTGGTGCCCTGGTTGCTCCTCTTTCCGTCTTTGCCTCCTTGCTGAACACCTGCCCGTTTTTCTACAGATTTTATACGGTCAACTGTGGGCAGAATGGAAACAGTTCTGCCGCGTTGGGGAACGGCACGCTGGTTGAAATCTTCGGTGTCGAAACAAACCGCCTCGGTGTGTTCCTCTTCTGCAGCCTGGGGTTTTCGGTGGCCTTCTCCTGCCTGGCCACGCTGGCGTTCCTTTTGCTCTTTTCTCTGTGGCGGCACACCAAGGCCTGCATGTCCAGCTTCAGCCGTCCGAACCTGGATGCCCATTTCCAGGCGGCGAAGGTCATCGTGTCTCTCCTGACCATCGAAGCCGTCAATTTCGTCGCGCTGATCCTCTTGCTGTCCAATGTGTTTGAAGACAAAAGTCCCCAAAACCGGATCTGCACTTTCACTGCCTCGTCGTGCCCCATGCTCCAGTCCGGCATCCTGATCTGGGGGAATCCCCAATTAAAAGGGGCGTTCGTTGCGGCCGTGCCTTGTTGCAAGCGGCGCCTGTCCTTGTCTTGAAAAAGCAGCAGGCCAGAGAAATCATTCCTTCACAGAGAACCTCTAGTCTTTAGCTCTTTGCGCTTTTGAAGGAGGGTTAGCTGGGAGGGGCAGTGAATTAAATTCAGGAAGTAGATAAATAAAAGAAAGAATATGCTTTGCCACCTACAAATGCCTTCCTACCTTTGGAAGCAGATGTGGGGCACAAGAAGGCGTTGCACTGAAATGCTTTGCAACTGTCTTTCTGTGCAAACATCATTTTTGTCTTTCAGCCAGGCCTGACTTTCCCCATTAAATTCACTTGGTTCCAAAATTAAAAATAAACAAGTCCCCGCCAAAGAAATCGAGGTCAGATTGCCTTGGTCAAATATAGCAAGTAATTCTTGATTTGTCTGCCAACTCGATCTGTATGTGCTTCCCTGGATCTCATTTCATACCATTTGCCTTTGGGAACCAGTTTTAACGAAGTTGTACGATGTCATTCTTGTACACCACCAATCAACATATTTAGAAGGTTGAAAAGTGAGATCAAATCTGAATGAAGGTGGGAAATGGGTAACCTGTGTTTGTACATAAAGATAGATTATGTTAGGTATAGATTTCTGATCATTTGCAAGAAAACACGTCCAAGACGCTGTATAGGCGGTATCTAACCCCAAATAAGCAGCTGAAAATGTCCAAGGATGTTTCAACTCTTTGCTGGGGATGTGAAGAGAAGGAGGGCTCCTTTTTCCCACGTGTGGTGGACGTGTAAGAAAGCGATGAGTTATCGGTTGAAGATTTACACATTAATCCAAAAAATTTGAAAGGTGGATTTTGTGGTGCCACCAGAAATGTTTCTGCTGGGTCTTGCGGATAAAGAATTGGATAGTGACTGTGGATTGCTGCCTTGGTATATGACAACGGCAGCAAAAAACTATGTTTGCTGAAACCTGCAAACGGACTGAAGTACAGCAGCGGAAGAAGGCGACTGAGATGGCCAGGCGGCCAAACTAATGTGAGCCTGAGAGGATAGCAATTGGAGATTTCTTCTGGAAGACCGGAAGCTGTTCGTGGACCTTCTGAGCAATAAGGAATCTAACGATGCGGTGATCTGTAGATACAGACTCTGCAATGGTTGAATAATTTTTTCCTTTTCCCTTCTCTTTTTTCCTTTCATTGCAGTTTGACTGGCAGTGTTTTCCCGAGTTAGTGTTTACTGCCTTAGTTTAGTGTTTTAGCACTGTGTTTCAGTTTAGTTTTAGGGTTCTTTTCCGTTTTTTTTCCTCCTTCTTCTGAATGTAAATTGCTTTATGATTGCAAATGAGATGGTTTGGTTAAACAAATAAATGATTTAAAACCATCTAGTCCTTTTGTGACACAGATTATTTCCAGAGAGCCTCCAGGCGTTCCCTCCTGCCTCGTGGCATTTTGGAAGAATGTGGTAGCCCGGCAAAGGGCGTCGTGCCAAGACGGCCTAGCCACCGAGTGCGAAACCCCTTCTTCGTACCAGGTGTGTGTGTGGGGGGGCTTATTTGTTGAACCAAATAAGAACGGACGGGGTCAGGAGGACGCCAGGCATGCCCACAGCTCTTTGCATATATGCCAATCTGCAGCCGTGCCCAAATGGGCCGTGGCAGGCAAACAAATCAAGCAGCCCTGTCTGAAACGTGAGCCAGGCTGGGGCCCCTCGGTTGGCTCAGGGACCCCTCCGCCCCCACCCCCTTCTTTCCACGGGACGGTGGGCAATCTCCTTGGGTTGCCTTGCCCTAAATTTCCCCCTCAGGCGCCTTGCCTCCTCAGAAGCAGCGTCACGCACCGTCAAAAGCCCACTTTGGTCTGTTTCTAAAAGCTGGACGGCGGAGAAAGGGCTTCCGGGAAGTTCCCTTGTCCCCCTGTGTCTCTCTCTGCATTTGCTAACTCAATATATACAAGTTAACCGTTACAAATCTAGCTAGCTCCTTTTGGGGGCCAGGGGTGGTCTAGAGGAGTTACAAAGCGCACCATCTTAAGTCGTATTTATAAAGAAATGTTTAAGGAGGAAGAGCAACGTCGCTTTGTTGTTGCACCAAGTTAGCGTTTCTCCTTTTTCCCAGCAATCGCTTTGGAGAGCGTTTTAGCCAGAAGTCTTCAGATCCGAGCCCGATCCCCTTCTCAACCCAAAGCAGTATTTTCCTCTCAAAAAAAGGTAACAGTAAGTAATGGGAAAATAATGTAATGGCACCCCTTGGATTTCCCCACCGTTGTAGTTAAGCAAGGTCAGCCCTGGTGAAGACTTGGATGGGAGACTGCCAAGGAAGACCTGCTGCTACGTATTTTATTTTATTATGACATTATCTATAACATTATGTTATAAATATTGTGTGTGTGTATGTACATATATACACACACACGCACAAACACACCATTGTTAATATTATAATGCACAATATTGTTAGCTGTAATGCGGTATATTAAAATTCCTATAATTAATATATTGTTATATAATTATATATTATTAATCTATTATTAACAGTGTGTTAATATTTTGCTATGAATTGACATGATTAGGTCCTGAATTAGTTGGTGAACTGATTCCGTGGGTAAGTTACAGAACGAGTTCCCTCGCAGACAGATCGTTTCCTGCGTGGGGCCTTTCCTTTGCTGCCTGTTTTTAATTTGCCCTCCTGGGTCGGCCACCCTACGACAACCTTCCCACCCAGGGGTTGTGGGGGGCCCCTCGCCGCTCCCCTCTGGGTGGGCTTTCCGAGCCCTCCCCGCTCCCCTGCCGTGGCCCCCTCTGGGCAGGTGGGGGTCCCCTTATCTGCCCCCCGGGGCAGGAGGGAGGACAGAAGACCAGTCTGGGGGCCCCCGGCATCCTTCCCGGCGGCCACACCAAGGCCGGGAGAACAAGCGAGACCCTCGGTGTGGCGAGGCGGGGACGTACTTCTCAACCAGCGCCCCCAGGGTCCGGGTTTCCTTTCCTTTTCATCATCTCCGCCATCATCCCTCACTGCAGTTCGCAAACCACACGGCTTTCCAACCACCACCGTCAGAGAGGCCCCCTCCCTGCTATCCTTCCGTCATTGGACAAAGATGTTCTTATTTAGACAGGCTGTCGATGCATGGTGATAGAAATGTGCTAGGCGTGGTGCACTTTGATTAATAACTGAGTTTTAATTATGCATTTTGCCTCTCTTTTAACCCTTTCAGTTGTTTAATGATGGTTTAACTTGTGTATTTTTTTATGGGATTTGAGCTATGTCTTTTCTAATCCGTAAGCCATTTTGAGTCCCAACCCGGGAAAAAAGCAGGATGCAAATAAAGATGATGATGAAGAAGATGATGATGATGGCGGCGGCGGCGGCAACAACCACTAGCTGACCTACTTCTTTGACGGGACGCGGTCAGTTGAGTCTGGTGATGAAAGATCTTCTTCCTTCCCTGGCTTCAGCCAAGGTACTTCCTCCACACATGGGTTGGCCTCCAGGAGGGCCCTGCCCTGGGGATTAACCTACTTTACGGGCCCCACATAAACCGGGTGGCTCCAGTCAGCCAGCCAGGTTGCACAAGGGACCCTGCGTTGACCCCGGTTCTGTCTCTGCACGCCCGTTACTTTTTCTTCTTTTTTAATTTTTGGAAAAGGACCAAGCATGGGCGGGTTTCACGCTGCCTTTCTGCCTTTTGCATAAGTCTCTCCTGCAGGAAGGCAAGCAAGGCACGCACACGAGCAATGAAGGGACTGCTATTTCCCTTTGCTTTTGTCCTGTCCGGAGCACAGAGAAACCGCCTTACGGGTGGACGCAGCACACGCAAAGGGCTGCAAAGGGGCGCGGAAAGAGAGAGGTTTCGTGCTCTCAGGAGATAGGAAACTTCTGGATGCAGAAAGAGAGAGGAAAAGGGAAGCTTTTGGAAAGGGAAAGGAGAAAGTTAGGAAAAAGGGAAGGACGGAAGGGATTTTAGTTATTACATTGATACGCTGCCTTTCCCCTGGAGTGGCACCCAAAGCAGTTTTCAGAAACAATTAAAAAAAAAAACCTGAACAATGAAATTGTAAAAACAATTAAAATCCCCACATAAAACAGTATCAGATCAATTAAAAGACATAGAAATGTTTTTGAAAGATAAATAAAGCATCCCAATCAAAGCTTCCTTGTTTTGACATCACAAGCCTGCTTAAAGAAAGGGGTCTTCATCTGCCGGCGAAAGGAAAGCGGGGAGGGGGGCGGCGTGGCCTCCCGTGGAAGAGACCCCAGAGGGGCCACCCCTGACTGAGAGAAAGCCTTTCCCGGCAGATCTTAAGACCCTGGCAGGTTTGTACGGGGAGAGACGACGGTCGGTCGTGGGATAGGAAGACTTGGGGAAAGGAGGGGGAAGGAAGGAGCAAAGATGGAAAGAGAGGCAGGGAGGATAATCCCAGGAGCACATGTGTGTGCATGTGTGCTAAAGCACGGATCCCAACAGTCCCCCCCCCAAAAAAATCAGGAGAGCCGGAGGTGTCCCCGAAATGTCCACAAGAACGCCGCCCCCTCCCCTCCTCTCCTCCTCCTCGGCCCCTTTACACTCGGCTGCCCTTTTGTTGACACACTGGCACAGCTCCTCCGAGAGCCGCTGCGTTTCCCACAGGAGGAGGCTCAGCTCAGGGGTGTGTACTTTTGCCGTGGTGCGAAGGCAGGATGGCCCTGTCACGATGAGGCCGTTCCTTTTTGCCTGCTTCCCGGATTCCGGACCTGGGAAAGTTGGTGAGGCGTGCATGTCCTGCCTTCGTTCGCGGCTTAGTTTGCCCCTGGCCCATGACTGTAAGCAAAGAGGGACTTGGGCACTTCAGGTTTTTTTCGCCCTGCAGGAGGTCGGCAAACGTGCGCCAGGTACTTCCTTGTGCGGAATCGGACGCTTCTCCCGTGCCTTGCTTCTGGACCTGTCATCCCCCCCCTCCACTAAAGTCCAAAACATTTGGAGAAGGGGTGTAGGTTTCAGGGTGCAAAGACTGAAATAGTGTATCGGCCAACATGTCACAGATAAAAACCAGGATGCTCCTGGCCAAGCAAAACTGGAGCGTGGCCAAGGTGGCAGGGTTATTAACGGGAAAGAGCGGACAAGGTGGGAGAGGCTGCAGTGGTTTGCCTTGGCCTGAACCGACTGGGAAGGATGAGGTTCTGCTCACTTCTGCTGAGTTAATGGAGTGGAAACTGCTTTTACCATTTGAACTTAGTTTGCAGCAGTTGAAGCGAGCTGAGGGAAAAGGGGGAAGGGGAAGGGAGAGGAGAGAGAAACCGGAGCATTTTAAAAGCGGCAGAGAAAAGTGGGACAGCAGGGGTTTAATGCCAAATCAGGGAATTTGGAGGAATCGGAGGAGGGCTTGGGAGAAGCCAAAGCCAGGTTGCCACTTAGCCAGGATGGCTTTTTGGGTGCCCTCTGGCCTTTTCTCCTCCCTTCCTCCCTCCCAGCTTAACCTACTTTCCCAGGGCAGGCTGTGGGGAACAAAGGGAAGGATGATCTTCCTAATCTTTCTCCCACCTGTCGCTACAAAACCTTCCCAAAGATGCTTATGTTTTCCCATCGCATCCTGCACAGAAGGGAAGCAGGAAGCTGGAGCGTAGTCCCAGGGCATGTGAAAACGGGCTGTCAATCAGGATTTGTGTTAAGGGTGTTGCCCGTGTGTGTGTGTGTGTGTGTGCAAGCACACATCCTAGAATGACAAACAATCCAAAGCTTAGAGTTACACTGGCAAAACCTTTTGCTTTCTGCCTCCTTCCGTTGCTCAAAACACACGTGATCTACAGTGAAGGTGGCACTTTCGAATACTCTTGTTGTCAGCATTTTGAGTGTTGCTACTGTATTCATAATGTTCGGTTTGATAACCACCCCAATAATTTCAGTGATTAACAATGTCTTTCTGGGATCCAGGAAAAAGTCTTAGGAGACGCGCTGTTCCTTTCCTTGACCGAGCGTTGTTGGTGTAGCGTGTGGCCAAGTCAGTTTCAACATGGGGCGACTCCAGGAGACCCCCCCATCATCCCCAGCTGCTCCAGCGTTTTTTTCCAGCTGCCTCCCACCCTCCCGAGCATTCTTGTCCTTCCTCAGAGAGTCCTGTCTTCTCATGATCTGGCCAAGGTACGAGAGCTGCAGTTTAGTCACCTCGGCTTCCAGGGAGAATTCAGCCCAGACAGGGTTGAATGCGGGAGAAGCTGAATCCCGCCTTTGGAGAGCTTAGTCGCCGGGCGTGGAAAGCTGAATCTATTTCAGATTTTTCCACATTTAAAAATTGGAAAAGAACTTCAAGTTCCTTCCTCTATGGATAAAAAGAAGCCGCCGTGAGTCACATGTTGAGAGGAAGGCAAGATAGAAAGAGAATACTTTTGCAATTTTTTTTTTTTTTTGTAAATTGTAATATGAAAAGAACTGAAGGTAGCTTCTCATCCATCCTTCACCACAGCGCTTCCGTGATTCTGGTGGAGAACTTGTACATTATCGTGAGATATCCCACATCTTTCTTATGTGTCCTCTCCGTCGCTCCTTTTCCTTGCCTTCCCTCAGTTTGGCTCACGGGGCTTTTCCCAGTAAATAAGATTTATTTGCTCTGGCAAATATTATTTACTAATACTCCATTCTCCACCCACTCCAGTGCACAAAGTTACTCAAGCATTTTTAAAAAGCACAAAGCCACTCTGTGTATGCTTTAATTCCTTCAATATTTCCCAAGCCCTCTTCCCAAAGTTCTTAGATTTAATCGCATGGCTGACATGACATATGCAAAACACTCCAGCACGATAATCCTGACATCTTGTGCATTTACTAGAAATGCAATTATATGTCCTTATAGTCTTCATGGGTGCCTTTAATACGATTGCTACATAACTGTTTTTTATTTTTATTTGTAAAAGCTTTCCCTGGTTGCTAGATTGGCAGATTAGGGGCTTGTCATATCGTCTTCTAATATCAAACCGAGGAGGTGGAATGCCAGCAGAATCGGAGACAAAGCCAAAGAACTGAAACGTCTCAGTGAGGAGGAGGTGAGGTTGAAAGTTGCAGAGGTACTGAAAATAAGTTTTTCCACAATGTTTTTAAGAAGGCCAGTGAAATCAAGGTCACCTTGTAGTCATGGAATGTGGAAGATTGGTTGGGCAAAGCAGACTGCAGGGAAAGAAAGGCTGGGAAGTACTTGCACTGCAAGCCCTTGTTGCCACTTGGGCATCTGCTGGTTCCATTTTCTTGTGGGGCCGTTTGTAGTGGTTTCTTGGATCTTCCCCAGGCTTTATTAATCAGGGTTAGGGAATTGCCAAGTAAGTCCCATATGGTTTGAAGGATAAACTGGTTCATCTGATTTTCTTTTTTTAAACAAAACCTTAGACTTCACTCGTGTTGTAGTGCAAAAATGCCATTTCGCTGCTGCACTGGCAATCTGTAAGCTTTTTAAAAAAAAAAAAAGAAGAGGGAAAAGAAGGGAGGAGAAGAGGAGATTTTTAAAATATAAACCAACTAAAGAATGGGAATAAAATGTTGCAGCCGATGCCAAGAATCCGCAGAATAGATCACGACATCAGAAATATCATTCGGATAATTCAATAAAAGACCTTGAGCAACAAATCAAATACATTGGGCCCTCAGTATCCACTGGGATTTTAGTTCCAGGATTTCCTGTGGATACCTAAATCCGTGGATACAGTGGTGTAGTAAAACCGTGTCCCATGGATAAAATAGTGAACAGCTCAAAAGTTTGTGGCTAAGAACACTTTTTTTGAATGTTTTAAAATCAAAACGGGTAAGCGAGCCCCAGGCCATTTCCACACTAGGCAGTTACAGCGCTATGATTCCGCTTGAAACATCCTATGGAATCCTGGGGTTTGCAGTTTCGGGAGGGGCCGGCCGGCCCCAGGATTGCATAGGATGTTTCAAGCGGAATCATAGCGCTGTAACAGCCTAGTGTGGAAATGGCCCCGGTCTCTGAGGTCATAGTCCAGTGCTCAAACCACTACAAGTTATTATACATAAATGATGACTCAGAAAAATTCTTGTGAAACCTTATGATGGATTTGATGACCCACAAAGGATTGGGTGAGGACAGATCTATCAAGTGCAGGAAGGACTAAACGGAGCCTCCATGTTCGGGCGCAGTCTGCCCACCGCGCCTGGGCTCAAGGGCCGAGGCCCCTCGTCACATCCTCTCTGGGGATTTTCCCGGGGGCGGAAAACATGGAAACAGGCTATTGGGCTAAACAGATCTTTCAGATCCCGCACCCTGGATGGGTTGCTTTCCCCTTGGTATCTCTCAGCTCTGTTGCGGCTGATGGTTATCACACATACGCAGTTACAGAATAAATTGTCCTCCCTTGGCCGGGGAGTTGTGGAGTGGAATTTGAACCCGTGCCTCGCACTTCCAGGGAACTCAGCGTGACCCAGTCTGGGTTGTGCAACTTTGGCTCAAGAAGGCTCTTTTGTGTTCGAGTTCTTTTTCGTTAGGATGTGTTCAGCATCATGCGTTAGCCTCTTGGTGATGGGTTTTGCTCTTACGCTTTGGTTAAATTTTGTCTATCTTTAGTTATAGATGCATTTTGGCTATCCATAGTTTATTCCTTGTTCTTTTCTCTTTTCCTCTGTGGTCGTGAACTTCTTTGTTTGCATTGAAATTATTAAGCATCAAAGTGTCACCTCTACGCCCTTAAGAGGGACAGCTTTTTCTGAGAAGTAGGCAAAAATGACCAGACGTTTCTTGGTTCAAAGGCTGGTGACCAAATTTATTAAGTACAAAAATAATATTATGAAAAGTTCTACTATAGTAGGGTGCTGGAAACTCCCTTTTAAAACTGAAAGTGAGGTCCAGAACGGCAAACAAAGGCACAACATGGGCTTTATACCCTCGCATCCAGGTGGACATCAGACACACCCACTTCAGCACTATTTCACCAATCACATGTGACCCTTCCAAATTTAGCTAGGGTCCAATGAGGTAGTAACAGACACAAGGCAGCATGCAGGAGGGGCTAGGGTCTCCTGTTTACCTGACAACTCCTTAATTAGTGATGGAGATTGTCTTTCCCCCACTCACAAAAGAATGCCGGTGGTCACAGCCCGTTCCCCATTAAAGGTGGAAAGCATACAACGCGGATCCGTACGCACGCGGCGCTAAGACGCTGCGGGAGGATCTCCTTCTGCTGGCCTCCAGTGGACGAGAGGGCGGCGAAGGAGGCACTGGGCGCGGGTCTGCATCCGACCCCCACCCCCCGGCACCCTCTGGGGGCATTGCTTTGCTTGAAGAGGGGGACGGAGAAGGGCACGCGGGTGGATCTGGCTGGCGGATTGCCCTTCCCGCTGCACAATCCAGCCGCGGGTATCTTGGCCAGGGGGCATCGGGAAGAATGGATTTTTTGGGGGGGGGTCTCCTTAACGCCTCTTCCCTCCGCCCCAATCCTGCTCTTAGGCCCAGTTTGGCTTTGCTGCCTCCTGCCAGGCCCAGCTTTTGGTCTTGAGAGGCCTGTTGGTTTTGAGCCCCGATGGGCCCTGCGTGGGGAGGCCACACCGGGCTGTTTGCTGGCCGGGCGGGCCCCGCTAGGCCCCTTCGCGGGCCCCGCAGGCCCTTACCGCAGGGCTGATAGACCCTGGGGGGCCCGGTCAGGCCGCACAAGGCCGCCTCGGCAGGGCTTCTCCGAGCCGGGCCGGCCCTTCCAGGCTCAAAAGCCCAGAACCTTCTGCCGAACAGGGACAGGCTGATGGGACGACGCGCCAGAGAAACTGGGAGGAGCCTCTCCTCCCGCGCTGGACCAGAGGGGAGGCTGCAGCCCCTCCGGCCTCGGGAGAGGCGGCCAACGGGCTTGACGCCCCCGGTTTAAACTGATTGGCTGCCGGCGGAAGCAGCCTCCCCGAGGCAGCGCCGGCCCCCAGCCCTTCTCGCCCCGTTCCCGGCACCAGTGCTGGGCCCTTACTGGGGAGGAGGGGTTTTCGGGGGGCTCCTGACTCCTGTTCCCAGCCACCCCCGCGTCTGGATCGTGAGGCCCAGCGTAGCGCTGCTGCGTGCTGCCGGGCCCAGCCCGTGGTTTTGAGCCCCGGCGGGCCCTGCGTGGGGAGCACAGGCGGCCCCGGGGGGCTGCTTGCAGGCCTGGAGAACTAGGCTGGGCCCCTCGCAGAAGCCCCGGAGGAGGCCAGCGGGACGGGGCACCGGGGAGGAACCGGCTCGGCGCCGCCCCCGGGCTGGACCAGAGGGAAGACTGCGGCCAGTCCTGCCTGGGGAGAGGCAGCCAATCAGTTTGAAGCCCCCGGTTTAGACTCGTTGGCTGCCGGCGGAGGCGGTGTTCCGGGCTGCGCAGCCGGGGAGGAGGGGGCTTCCTCCCCGTCGGGGTGGGGGCGTTTGGGCTTGATCCGGCGTCAGGCCCCGTCCGTGCTGTGCGGAGTTACGTACGGGTCAGGGGGTCCTTTATTTCGCCCCCTACCACATACCCGCTTGGGACCCTGACCCCCCAAGGCCTGGCAGGGCTTGGCTCTTCAAGGGGTTAAATTTGGGGCCCTCTCGTTTCGGGCGGGGGCTGCCTCTTGCGGTCTCTGCCGCGGGTGCGGGCGTGGGCCCTCGCCACTGGACAGGCAGCGCGGCAGAGTAGTTTGCCTGGGAGGCCGGAGTTTGAATCCCCGCTGGGTGGCAAGTCACACTCTCTCAGCCTCAGAGGAAGGCAAGGGCAAGCCCCCTCTGATTAAAAATAGGGAAAAGAAATCTGGCCAAGAAAACGCTGTGAGAGTTTTCACCTTAGGGTTGCCCTAAGTTGGAATGACTTGGAAGGCAGACGACAAACAACACAATCACCACTAATGACTTTACCTGTGGTTCGCTATTTAAGTCACGCGTGCAGATTAGACCTGCAAGTACCGTTTTATTTATTTATTTAAAATATTTCTGGTTTATCCTTACCCATTGTGAACTCTTAGGGCAGCGTGCCAGTAAAGCACTATAGATAATAAGACCATTCAAGACCAGAAGAGTAAAGTATTTTTTTTAAAAAAGATGAATATATATATAAGCACACACACGTATATTTATTGCTGAATGCAGTGTGTGTATATATGTGTTTATATATATGTGTGTGTGTGCGTGTGTGTGTATGTAATTTCAAAGCCTCTCTTCAAGACTAGACAAGGAGCTATTCTCTTCTGTGTCGTTTTCCCAGAAGATCTCAGGATCGAAGGGGAATTTCCCCAGGAAGGTTCCTAGTAGCCTCTTTCCTTGAAGTTATCATGGCAACCTTCACGAGGTCGGAGGAGGGCATCTCTGCCCAGGGCTGCCCTCCCACTGCAAAGAATCCAGCACACCTTGTCTTTCCCAGCCCTCATCTCCAAAGCCTGGTACCTCTCCAAATAAATATTGGGTTAACCAGAGAGGATGAGGCCTGTCACTGCTTAAGAAACTCAGAAAAGAGTCCCTTGCAAAACCACACAGCACCCTTTGTCAGGAGACGTTTCCTTACGGGCAACACCCAGCTGCACAAATAACATTCCCATCCACACACACACACACTGTTTGGGAGGCAATGACGGCTGTGATTGAGCATCGGTGAGAGCATCAGCGAGAGAGCTTTGTTTCTCGTGTTCCATCTTGACGGGGCCCGAAACTGGGCCCAGAAGTTAGAAGATTCCAAAGCCCATGGCCATCTTCCCATAAGGAAATCCTCACTGGAGTTCTTCCCTGATCCCATGTGTGGAATGTATTTTTCATAGATCCGTAAAACGGGGGTTTTACCTTCCAACCCTGGGGTTGGAATGGCCGTCTAGTCCAGCCCCGTTCTGCCATGCAAGACCCCACAAGTCAAGCTCTCCAGAGAGTTGCCCACCCAACCTCTGTTTAAAGAGCTTCAAGGATGGAGGTCCACCACCTCCAGAGCAGCCCATTCCACTCTCAAACCATCCTTACAGCCAACAATTTCTTCCTGATGTTGAGATGGAATCTCTTTTCTTGCAGTTTGAATCCATGGGTTCACGTCCTAGTCGCTGGAGCAGCAGAAAACAAACTCAAAAAGGTCCATCTTTGGTGTGACGTTGCTCCAGAGAGTTGAAGATGGCTCTCTTGAAGTCACCTCTCTGTCTTCTCTGAGCTAAACCTACTCCGCTCCCTCAGCCATTCCTCGGGGCACTTGGTTTCCAGACTTTTGGCTGTGTTGGTTGTTTTCCTCTGGACCCATTCCAGCTCATCGAGAGCCTCCTTGAACTGGGCACAGGTGATTCCAGGTGAGGAACACTGTAATTTTTATTTTTTGCAAATTGAGGCCAGGCTTGCTTTCCTCGGCCACCTTAAACTTGGTCCCTGAAGGAATCTCCCCAGCCCCAAACAACTCTCCCCAGATGGTCAGGCGTTCACCACTATCCCTCTTTTGGAACCGGAAACCAGACTCAAAAAACAGAGCCTTTCATAACCACCAGAAATAGAAATTCTCCTGACTTTTGGTCTGTCCCCTTGAGGTGGTGGAAGTGACTTTTCACTCAGAGTCAGAGGCATTGTGCATTTGCTGGGCGAGGTACAGGACTCGGCCCTGGCTCTGCATCTCAGAACTCACGTCGGCTGAGACACCGATCCGTCTTGTGCAGAAGAGATGGCACCTAGAGGTCCCTGCCGTTTCACGCTGGCGTTCGGTCTCAGTCTCACGGGAAGTGGATTCCTGGAAGACAGGAAACAAGATCTCTTCCCCTCAGATCCTCTCAGGAAGGAACCTGCTAAGTACGCAGATGAAATGGGGCAGGGGACAGAAAGCATGAGCTGACCGGTCTTGCAGGCCAGAGTTTACATTTGGTAACGAAGACTTAGCGCCTGAGTTTTGCTCCACCTGCCCCGTTCCTCTTCCTTTCGTGCCATGACCTTTTGTCGGCTGCCATTGTGGGCTGAGCCTCTGCCAGCAGGCGGAGGGATTTGGGAGTCCTCCTTAGCATCCCGGCTGAATGCTAACACTTGCCCGGTGGCTTGGAAGTCTTCCTCTGTCTTTGTGACTTTGTTTGAGACCTTTATTTTAGACATGTGCATTCATTAGCCTCACAGTTTGAGGCTGGGAAAAGAGAGGGAGGTTGGGATTAGGCTGGGGGAGTGAATTTTCCTCTGCTCTCGCTGTGGTTCTCTTTCCCTTGGGAGTCCATCTCCCATCATCCTTGCCCTGCAGGGGCCGTACCCTAGCCCAGGGGCTCCCTATTTAGCCTGGGTGGAATTGGCTTTGGCCTTGTTGTATGTCTCTTCAAGTCGTTTCCAACTTATGGTAGCCCTAAGGCGACCCCCTCATGGGGTTTTCTGGGGCGGAGAGTATGTGACACACCCAAGGTCATCCCATGGACGTCTGTGGCCAAGCAGGAAATGCAACCCTGGTCTCTAGGGCTGAAGTCCAACACTTGAGCTGCAAAACCAGGCTGGCTCTCAATTTTTCACTATTCCTAAAAAAAATCACAACAAATCTTGCTTTTGTTTTTTTAATTGTTTTATTGCCAGCTGCAAACGCTGGCGGAGGGTTGTTGCAACCCAGCCTGCCCGCCCGAGAGGGACACGGGGCTCCCGCCGCCTCCCCACTTTGAATGAGTCACACGTGCCTTGTTCTTGCTTGTCTTCTTCCACTTTGTTGGGTGCCTTCAAGTCATTTCCAGCCTACAGCGACCCTAAGGCAACCCGGTCCCGGGATTTTCTTGGCAAGGCTTGCTCAGAGGGGGTTTGCCTTTGCCTTCCTCTGAGGCTGAGAGAGTGTAACCAGCAGGGATTCCAGCCCTCCTCTCCAGAGTAGTGGTCCAGTGCTCAAACCACGACATGGCACGGGCTCTCTGAGTCCTCCACAACTGGTTATGCACAGGTAGCCACAGCCTTAGGGCATGGAAGCTCCGCCATGGCCTAACGTGCTTGACGTGGATTTTCTCTGTGGGAAATGCTGTGCCAGGTTCCCCGAATGCACCTGGCCGAGTGGAGCGGGGGCCCTCTCTGCTGTCCCGTCTCGGGCAGCAACATTTCTTGGGACGGCCAGGCCCACGTAGCCTCAAGCCTCTCCATCTCAGCGCGAAGAAGCAACAGGAAGCCCGGGCAGAGGGAGCCTCTCGCCTTTCTCTGAAAACAGGAAACGTAGCTGCGGGCTTTTTTCCCCCTCCTGAGATCTGATCAGCATCTCCTGCTTGAAAAGTTTGCACCGCCAGCCCTGAAGCTCCAAACCTGTCGAGTGGCACCAGCTGAAGCCGGCGGCCCCATCCAGGCAACCCTCCCGGTGTCCGGACACGCCGCTCCGTGGTTGCTGAAGGAGAAGGCGGGCAGCACAGCGAACGGAAAGGCAGGTTTGCAGAGTCTGCGCGGGGCAGGGGGAGGAGGGAGAGGTCAAAGAGAGGGAAAGTTACTCTTACACACACACACACACACACACACACACCCCGCACACCAGAAACGAGCACGGTTTTTTAAAAAAAGAAACGGTGGTACAGGGGGAAATAAAACCTGATGGGGAAGAGAACTGTTATCGGTTTGTACAGCCAAGGCCAGCTCTACCGTAGGGCTGAAAGGAGGCGGCTGCCTCAGGCAGCAGATGCTGGGGGGTGGAAAGGCAGCTGCGCAACAGCCGTCCCTCCCGGGTGTCCGGTTTTGGTGGAGGGGGAGGAAAGGACCGTGGTTGACGCACAGCCTGTCCCACCCCCGCTTCCATAGGAGGGCAGGGGAACTGTGGCCGTGGGCCCAGTCCAGTCTGGCCTCCGGCACCATTTTCAAAGCCCATCAGGACCTTTTAAAAAAATTGATTGGCAGCCTTGGGGAAACTGAATCTTTTGAACTCATGGACGGCTGTGACGTCTTCTGAAACCACGTCCCCTGAGACGAATACGTACGACCTGTAGCTGCTGCGTTTTAGTGACGTCATGCGGCAAGGGCCATTGATAACAATCACGTGCGGAGAGCCGGCCAGCGCAGTGATGGCCTTTGCCGTTATGGCTGACCTTTGGTAGTCTCTGGAGGTGGAGTTCCAACAGGTCGGCCGAGGCCTTGTCTTTTCACAGAACCCTGATTTGGAGGGGGGCGTCAGGAGAGAAATAGGCAAAAATGCAGCAACTGCTGGCAACCTTTGTCATTGCATTGGACTGTTGGTTCTTTCTGAAATGTCACTGAGGCCTCGCTTTTGATCGGAGGGGATGATGACGATGATAACAGAAGCAACCTCAAAACAGTTTCCAGGGTACACGTGACAGATCAGAGAGCTTCGTTCCTTCCTTGCACATAGAGAGAGATTCCCTTCCTTTTGTTCTGCAGGCCTGAGGGATGCTTCCTGTTGGGGAGGACACCCCCTTGATCGCGAACCGAACCCAGAGCCTCTCTTCCAGTGGAGCGGGCCTCCTGCAAGTCTTTCTTTACCACCAGCCAAGCTCTCCGCAGCTGGCCCCCGAGACCTCCGACAGCCTAAGCTTCGCCTTCGGGGAATACACAGCGGAGGAGGTGTGCGTTGCTGCAGCCAAAGCATGTGGTGAGTTTCAGAGTCCCAGCGCCCCCCAATCCGGCAGGGACCGTCCCGGTTAGCCCTCTGCCGTCCCGCTTTTACCGTGTCCCAGTTTCTCTCCCCTCCTTCCGCTTTCCCCCTTCCCCGTACTTCTGTTGCCCCAGGTGGAGCTCAGTGTAGAAAAGAGGCTTGACTCAGCTCAGGGGGGAATCAGTTATGTTTCATGCTGAATGGACAATTAAAAGGACAAAACCCAAGCTTTTCTTATTGTGAGAAAGCAGCTAACCTGTAATGGAGGTGAGATGAGGGAAGGTGTCAGCGGTGGACGAGGGAGGCCCAACCTTGTATGTGTAAAGCACGTATGAAGGAAAACAGCAGCCGAGGCGTGGCACCCCGGCCTTGGTGACCGGCTTCTGTCTCTGCCAGGCATCCGTCCTGCCTGCCACTCCCTCTTCTCTCTGGCCATGGAGGACCTCTCCTGTTGGTTCCCCCCCAGCCACATCTTCACCGTGGATGAGTCTTTCAGCCAAGTGGCCATCTACAGGATCAGGTACTGGCGGAATCCTTTTCCCCCAAGTTCCACGTTTCCCGGCACGTGCCTAGCCCGCAGGGCACCTCGGTGCTTTCTCTTCAGACTCACGTCTCCACTTCAGTTTCTCTCACTCCCTTTTTCCTGTGGTGGGGAGCAGGTTCTTCTTCCCTGATTGGTTTGGGCTGAGAAAATCGCATCGCTGGGGGCTGACGAGCAACCAAGGGAGCCCCGTGCTGGACGGTCCCACCATGGATTACCTGTTTGCCCAAGTGAGTGACAACCACGGTCCCCTCCTTTGGTGACGCGGCTCCATGGGTTTGGCAGTTGCAGCAAAGGGGGGGCAAGTGGGAGGAGAGGGGAACGGGGAGATTTGAAGCGCAGCTGGAAAAGCAGGTTGGCAGAGGATTCACGGGGCCTGCCTCTGCCAAACAGTCGCAGTTGGAGGGTCCTGAAAGGAAGGCTGGAACGGAGCCTTAGTGGGGTGTTGCGGGGTGCCTCAGCTGGGACCGTTCTCTCCCAGTCTCGCAGCGATTTCCTTAGGCGGCAGATGGAGCGGCCCTTGACTCTGGACACCCAAGAGACCTGCCTCGGTTTGGCCGTCCTGGA
Source organism: Iguana delicatissima (assembly GCA_948472985.1). Taxonomy (NCBI): domain Eukaryota; kingdom Metazoa; phylum Chordata; class Lepidosauria; order Squamata; family Iguanidae; genus Iguana; species Iguana delicatissima. The sequence goes on from CAOKZL010002539.1 coordinate 165,930, forward strand.
CATGCTGCGGATCGCCAAGGAGAGGAAACAGAGCCTGGCAGAGCTCTTCCGGAGCTTCAGGTGGGACCGAAGCATTTCTCGGAATATAATCTAGACCAGGGGAGACAAAGGGCAGCAGCTCACAGTCCACAGGTTGTTGCCCAGAATTGTTTCTGTGTGACAAAACTCCTTGCCCCAAAGCGTCCACAAAGGCCATCTAGAGCGGGATTATCTTGGACACGATGTTCTTGGGCTGCACAGACTGTTTTAGGCCCAGGAGAGACCTTTTTCTCAAGGAGGAGGTGGCCAAAATTCCTGTCTTATTGCTGAAAAAGGACCTGAAATGGCCCAAGGGGGCCCAAAACACAGAAAAAATGACCTAGGCCCTTTGTAGAAGCATTTGAGGGGAAGAAATATAATCTCCTTCAGGGGACAGCGGTGGCTATTCAGTGCCTCCTGGGAAGGTCACGCTCCCCGCAGCCTCCCACAGTTGCCCACCCCTGGCAAAGGACACGTTTAAGCAGGAGGAGAATATGCTTCTATAAGACTGTTCTTGTATTTGGCAAGGCTGCACCTGACCTTCCTTTCTCTCCTGCTCCAGCTACAAGTCATGCCTCCCGGAGGGCCTGCGCCTCCAGCTCCAGGCCCAGAACTTCCTCACGCGCCAGCGGATCCGACGTCAGTTCAGCCGGTCCCTCCTCAAGGTCAGCCGCCTCCAGACGGAGATCCGTTTCCTGAAGCTGAAGTACTTGGCAGAACTGGAGGGCCTGTGGGGGTCCACAGCCGAGGAAACCTTCCTCACAAGGAGCCCCGGGCAAGGGCCGAAGGAGCCCGCATGGCTGATCCACGTCTCGGCAGAGAAGGGGATCTCATCCGGCCAGAGGGGCAGCCAGGTGAGGAGGGGGACCCCCGCCGCCGGCGTACGGGGGAGAGGGGGAGAAGCCGCTCTGGCTTGTGAAGGGGAGAACTTCGGCTGAGCCCCCTTCTTCCCTTGGTGGTCCTTTGCTGGGGTGGAGGCGTTGATCAGAGGTTGGAGATGTCAGGGAGGCACTAGTGGTGGAGGGGATCACTGAGAGGATTCATTTCTTCAAACAGGGATGAAATCAGTTAAACTGCTGTGGGACTGCTGCCAACATTTTCTTCCAGGATGTTCCTCTGCTCTTGGTTCCCAGGCTTGGGAGACCAGATTTGTTTATCTAATTGATTAAAGTTACAACCTGCCTCCTTTCCAATGTGAGGCCTGGGGCAGCTTACAGCAGAGCTCCCTGTCCTTCCCCGCAAATGCCTCTTGCTTCTCATGGCAACTTCCCTCTTTCTCCCAAACGTCCAGGACCCTCCACATCCATTCTGTGATTTCCCAGACATCGCGGACATCGCCATCAAGCAAGCCGGCTTGGACGACTCGTCCGGGGAGAACCGCGTTGTCAGCGTGACAAGGACAGACAACCGGGTTCTGGTAGGTGAGGTTCTGTAGCTCGGACCTTGTTCCGTCGCCCCTGCTGGCACGTCGCCTACTTTGCGAGGAAGAGGGAAGGGCCCAAAAGGCAGGAATGCCAGGAGGGGCTCCCAGAATGTGTAGTCCCAGGAGCTATGATAGCCGGTGGGGTTCTGGGAATTGTGGTCCAACAAAGTAATGATGATGATGGTGATGTGGGAGGCCTTTGCCATTACGTCTAACCGCCGGCCACTTCCCTTCCACAGGAGATGGAGTTCCCCACCCTGGCCGAGGCCTTGTCTTTCGTCTCACTCGTGGACGGCTATTACCGCTTGCTGATCGACTCGTGCCACTATTTCTGCAAGGAAGTCGCCCCGCCCCATCTCTTGGAGGACCTGGCCAACGGGTGCCATGGCCCCATCACGTGAGCAAACAGCCCACCCACTCCCAGCAAACAGACTCTATCCCCTGGAGAAAGAGAGAGGAGGGAGCACGCTTGAGATCTTGTTCTTTGCCTCAGGCTGCAAAATGTTTGGGGACAGCCCTAGCTGCTGGCAAGGTGTGAGGACAGAGAGGAGGAGGGCGTTGGTTTCGTACCACATCCTGTTAAAAAGTTTTGGAATTGGGTTTGCTGTAATTGTGTACCGTCTGGGGATACGTAAGGATCCTGGTCCTTATGGGTCTGGATAAAGGTCTGAGCGAAATTAGAAATACCGGAGGTGGCCAGACAAATGCAGCAACAGTATTAATAATAATAAATAATATTTCCTGCCAGTCTGTCCTTGGGGCCAAGGCAGGAAATAACAACAAAGAAAGCAACAGATAGCACCAATTAAAAGAGCATATAAAGCCATTATATATTAAAATCCATCAGTAACTACTTTAAAGTTCACAATCTAAAAATAATCAGGATAGGATGTTGCAGGATAAGACCCCACAGCCCCCCCCCAGCCTTTGGTTAGATGGTTTCACACCCTCAGGGCGAGTGGTTCACTGAAGCTGAAAATACCAATTTAAGCACAACTCAAAACAAAGAAGCTTAAGGGAAATGTGGAATAAAACAGTCTGGTATTTCAGGTTTTTCCCCCACCCTTTCCTGATCCAATGTGGACTCTCAGGAGGTCGTGCTAGTATGTTAAGGTGAATATGTGCCTACCGTGTGCACGCGTGTGGAAATATGCGTGCACTGTGTGTGCAGAGCCCCACGTGTGTCTCTCCCCAAATGACACTTCGGAACATCACCACTGTTGCTTTCAGGTCAGAATTTGCGACAGGGAAGCTGAAAGCCAGCAAGTACAACAGGGGAGCACACCTCCTTCGGCGCAGCCCAGAAGACTTCGACAGCTACCTTCTCACCGTTTGCTTGGAGGTGAGAACAGCCCTCTTTTCTCTGCCTCAGTCTGGGCCTGCTCTGAAGGGCTGGTGTGGAGTCCCTGCAATCCCAGGGCATCGAGGCTTTGAATTTTAAGTACCGACGACTGCATCTGTCCTATAAGACAGGAGAGAGATAGGGGTGTCAGGAGTCCGGGGACATTTTTGGGAGATGGATGAAATTTGCATGGCCAGATGTCACGGTTGAGCAACTGATGAAGTATTAACTTAGAGCAATGCTAGAAATCTGGGGGCCGATGCAGCATTTCATTTGGGGGCAAAATTTTTGTTGGAGGGCAATGCCACTATTTTACACCCCCCACCCATCGCTACACCCCTGGAACGGCTTTGTCTCTTAGATCCAGTTCTGGAACGTGAGTCAAACCCAATGGCAGCCCCAAAATGCAAGAACACGTGGTGTGTAGCCCACCCTGTCTTTCCTCACCCTGGATGGGTGGAGGTGATCCCAAAAGGACAGATCTGTCCTAGATATGCCTTCCTTGGATTGTGGAAGCTTGCCTCCACGCAGACAGCCCTGCCGCTCAGTGCAGAATCCATAAGGAGGGAGGGAGGTGCATCGCTGAAGTTGTTTTGAAACCAAGGCCTACTGTCTAGTGGTGAGGAGTTCCACCAGCTCCCCTTTCTGGATTCCAAGTGATAACTCTTTCTCTCACTTTTCTTCTCTATGGTGCCCGTCTCTTCGCAACTTCCCTGATTCCTATGCCTACAGACACACGTGGGGAAGGACTTCAAGAACCTGATGATCCAGAAGAACAGGGACAGGACGTTTTCAATCGCTGGGGTGGCCAAGAAATTCTGCAGCCTGCAGGAGACGCTGGGCGTCTGCCAGTGCTTCACCCTCCAGGCGGACCGGACGACCATCCAGCTGGGCACCTTTTGCCCTCCACAGCCCCAAGGCACGGTTTGCAACAGAGGGACGGGCAGCGTCCTATCTGTACCCCCAGACAGAGTAAACTCATTGAATCCGGGAGAATTATTTCAGTGTTGACCGGATTCAAGGGTCTACCAAGAGAGATGGAGTCTAAATTTCCTGGCATAACCCAGGATGGTTCAGTGGCTAGAGCGTTGGAATGGGATTTTGGAAAACCTGGGCTTTAGTCACAAGGTGGAGCCGCACAGCTCATGGGAGGGAGGGAGGGAGGGAGGAAGATAGGTCAGTCGGTCTATAGACTCTATAATAAGAAGGGGGTCTTCAGTCTGGCCGGTCAAATAATACTCCCTCTTCCCTTTCCTTCCCTTTTCCCTCCGGCCCCCTTCCTTGTTCTGTGCAGAAAAATCCAACCTGCTAATCGTGCGAGGGGGCTCCTCCTATCGCCAGCTCCCCTCCTCTCCCTTGGCACAACGCCGCTGTGCCATCAACCAGATGGTCTTCCACAAAATCCCTGCAGAGCACCTGGTCCAGGTAAGAGCAGGCGGAGGAAATAAAGAGAAAGGGAGAATGTTTTGGTTTTCCACTGCTCTCATGGACACAGAGGTGGAACGAGGAGGTTCCCCCTGGAAAAGGTATTTGCTGCTCAGTTAGGGTCTCCAGGTTTGCCAAATGGCAGAAAGGGACAGCCAAAATTCACGACACATAAAGTTGTCGGTTAGGAGGTGGCTGTTCTGGAGAATGCCTTCCCCTGAAATAGCAAAAAAAAAGTATTTTCTGTAAAATTGGCCACATGTTTCTCAGGAAGATCAACACCCTCCCCACGTTCTCCAAAGAGAAGTTACTTCATGGAGCATTTCGTGAAACCTCCTGTGTGTTTTCTTTTTTTGGCACTCAGCATTAATCCTGAATCTCTTTGGGGACGCATCCAGACTGATAGAAAAGTCCCAAATTTTCCTCTGGCTCTCTCTGATTTTATACTGAGTTACAGGGACCCTTGCAAGCCTACTGCTGCATAACTCCCCGCCACACGATACAGTGGCTGGCGCCAATTGAGCCAAAATTCATGGAGGAAGCATTTTGCATTGTTTATATCTGGTGTCCTCAGCATTTTGTGGAGCAATTGAGTGGGGAAGGCACTGCATGAAGAATCTGGCTTTTAAGCCACACCACAACTGCAAGGCTCAAAACGGGAATTTTAAGGTACCCTTTGTTTATTCCTTTAAGAAATAAAACGCCCATGCTTTGCTGATCCTAGGATGACACTCACATGCCCACGCAAAGGGAATGCAGTTTTCAGAATTGCTCCGGTTCATTTTGATCTGGATTTGCTCCGTGCGGATAGGCTGGTGGGAGGGCAGGTATAACTCCTGCTCTTAGAGGTGCAGAAGCAGCCGAGGGGAATCTTTGCCTGGTCCGTTGGCAACCGCCCACCCGAAACCCTCTCTGTGCCCACCCCCCTTTCCCTCCGCAGTGTGAAAACCTGGGCCAAGGGACCTTCACCCGGATCTACTGGGGGCTGAAACGAGACCCAGAGGAAGGTCAAGGGTTCGAGGAAGCGGGAGCCTCCAAGGAGCACCCGACGGAAGTTGTGATGAAGGTCTTGGACCGAAGCCACTCCCTGTGGGTCGAGGTGAGGCGAGTGGAGTAACTGAAGGGACTGGCCTCCTCTCTGTACAAAGAGGGGCTTCTGATAAGGACTCAGGTGGGGCGGCTGCAGCATCCCTCCCACCCTGGCCAGCAGGTATCAGCACTGTTTTAGCCCTATGCTGGTTATAACCTGTGCTTTTCAGTTAAATCCACCGCCCCGATCAGGCCTTGTGTCCTTGGCAGAGTCCCTCCACATCTATGGCCTTTTTTCTCTTTCCTCCTGCCTCCTTCTTTGCCAAACGTTACTGTCTTTTCCAATGAGTCACATCATGTTGTCTTGTGGTACGTCCCAAGTACAACAGCCATAAGTTTTTGGCTTCTGGGGAGGTGTCTTGCCAAAGGCAAGTTCACCAAAGGCAAGGGGGTTCTTTTTAGAGGATCTAGAGGCAGCGAAAGACACCAGTTGTAGGTGGAAAAGTCTCAGATTTATTCAACAGCAAGCAGTTTAAACAATACAAGCATGTAAGCGGCATTAACATACAGGTACAGATGGAACCGCTTAAAGCCAATATGCGTGGCACTGCAGCTGTCAGCCCATACTGCCCCCCATAGCACAGTCTAGGGGGTATTTACACCCCCTAGCCTGGGAGACTTGGCTGTCCCCCACAGAATCTTCGAGAGTCCTCACACACCTGGGACAGACTCCCTTCTTCTCCCCAAGCCCACGGCCTGGTGCTACTCAAGCCAAGAGCAGGTTCCGCTTGGCAGGCCTCCTCTGCAACCCTGTTTTGTCTACAGCTAGCAAGCGTGCAGAGTCTATGACGTCGGGAAGGGAAGGCCAAGGACAGAAATCAAGCCAAGAGAAAGTGTGCTTAATTACCCAGAACTCTTAGCAGTAGCAGAGAGAAACTTGGAGCATGGAAGAACACCAGAAGGCCTTTCTAAGACCTTTCTTAGCAACAGTAGGAACAATTAAGATATGGAGGAGCAAACTTCCTACACCGCCTGGAATTACAGTGGTCTTCCGGCTATTTCCAATACAGGAGAGTTCAGGCTTCGTTTGCTCTCAGACTCATTTATTTGTCTTTTGGCAGTCCGTGGTGTCTGCAAAACTCTCCTCCTGCACCACATTTTAAGCAATCTGGTTCTCTTCCTATCAGCTATTTTCACTGTCTGACTTTCACAAAGTTACACAGAAATCAGAAAAACTATGGCCTGGATTATCCATGTGTGTGTGTTTGTCCATCTACCTTTGAGTCAGCTCTCAATTTATGGTGACCCTGTTAATTTCTCTGGAGTTTTCTTAGGCAAGGAATACTCAGAGGTAGTTTGCCAGTTCCTTCCTCTCAGATAGAGCCTCCAGCACCTGGTCTTCTTTGGTGGCCTCCCATCCAAGTTCTAACCCAGGCTGACCCTGCTTAGTTTTCAGGAGCAGAGAGGGCCTGGTGCCTCGAGGGAATTTAGACCCCATATTGCCCCCTAAAGCCCACGTGGTTGGGCAGTGTTATGTCATACCTGTCTAACAGGCGGTGAAGAAACCCCATCCTTGGGAACTGGCCGCGGAGGGGGACCCCCGGAAAATGTTGGGGGAGGGTCACTGGGCTGGGGCGCCCGCTCTGTGCTAACCTGTTCTTTGTCGTTTTGCAGCCATTCCTGGAGGCAGCCAGCCTGATCGGCCAGCTCTCCCACAAGCACCTGGTCTTGCTCCACGGGGTCTCCATGGGGACAGAAAGTGAGTCTTCCTTTCCCTGGAAAAAGGGTCGCCTTCACCCCTCTCGACCTCCCTTGAGTCTGAGCGGGTCCGGGCACGTGGGTGGGCAGGGGGGCCCTCTGGCAGTTGGAGGGGCTTGATGTTGACCTACGGTTCTCCGCAGCCCGGATGGCTAGTGTACCCCAAGAGTGAGGAGGATGGGAACTATGGCCCCCAAATGCCTGGAGGGCTACGAACGGTCCACCCTGGGGTTGGGGGAAATGGGGGGCAGACAAAAGGAGGCTGGCCCCCCCCGCAACGCGTACTTGGACATTTGGGTCGCCTCGAGGCCCCTGTCACGGCTGGGCATCTTTTCAAAGTTAGTTCAAATTTATCCTCAGTTCTAAAAGACAGACAGAGAAATGGGATGTGGCGAACAAGGACTGGTGAACCGCTGGCCCTGTAGATGTTTTCGTTAGACTCCAAGTCCCATCACACCCTAAGAGCATGGCCCGTGGTTGGGGATGATGGCTACTGTAGCTCAGCATCCGGAGGAGGAGGAGGAGGAGGGCTGACCACACTGATGGAATTCACTGTTGGCTGCCACTGTTGAGTGTGTGTATGCATCTGCTCCAGGCTTCAGTCTGAACTTTAAGGAGCAGTCCAAGCTGCTGTCCCTATTTTAGAAGTGATAGGATTCCATACCCTTGGTAATTTCTTTAAAGTTCATACTAAAATCCAGAGTGGATTCCCAGTCCCACTGACCTGGGAGCCACCATTTTGTTGGCCCGAATTCTGGGGAGGGTGGAGCCAGATCCAAAAGGGGTGTGACCAAGAATCCAGGTGTACTGTATCTCCACACGCTTGCCCAGCCTGCGAGGGGAGGGGCTTAAATTCGGCCTCCTACAACAGGGAGATGGTTGTGTCAATGGAGAGGGGGTGTGGGGGGCCACTGGAGAATTGGGACCCTAAGAGGGCATCTCCTCCATTTGCCGTCCATCTTCCAGCCATCATGGTCCAGGAGTACGTCCGGCACGGTGCCCTGGACACTTACTTGCAGAGGAACAAAGCCACGGGGAAAGTGACCACCACGTGGAAGCTACAGGTGGCCAAGCAGCTGGCCTATGCCCTCAACTTCTTGGTAAGTTTATGGGATGGGGCCTCTCACACCCCTCCCTCCCTTCCTGATCTAGACCTGATCTTGCCAGCCCTTCGGAGGCAGCAGCCGGCCACTAATGGGGTTGCTGATGCCATTCACAACTGCTCCCTTGTCAGAGATTTGTCCATTTCTGAGACATCTATCCATTTCAGCAAACATTCCTCTGTCTTATAACATCTTACTGCTGTAATTATACTGGAGCAGCCTTCTATGAGTCTTTTCCAGCAGTGAATTTTTGCCAAAAATATTCCTTTGGGCCCTGGGCCTGCGTGGGGTCGACCGGCCGTACTCTCCCCATCGTGGCTCCGTGGTGGCCTCTGGCACTGCAGGCGAGTGGGAAAGGCCTTGCGCGAGGGGGAAGCGGCAACCTGGTACCTCTTTCCGCAAGTTACGCAAAGTTTGCCTGCATCTTTTGGAACTTCCTCCGCAGGATTCAAGTTCTGTCTGTCTTGCTCTCCCTAAATCCTAGGAGGACAAGAAGATCACACACGGCAACGTCTCGGCCAAAAAAGTCCTCCTGGCCCGCGAGGGGGATCCAGCAGCGTCCGGACGCCCCCCCTTTATCAAACTTGGTGACCCGGGTGTCAGCGCCGCTGTCCTGACTCAAGATGGTGAGTTGGAGCAGTGCCGGTCCTGCAGAGAGACTCCGAGCCATCGGGTGGCCCTCGGGCGCTTTTGCTACCCCGGAATCAAAAGGGGCGCCAGTCTCACCCGCAGGAGCAGGGCTGCCCACCATGGCTCATCCCCACCGGACCCTTTCTCATCTCCTTGCCTCCCTTTCCAGTGTTGATCAACCGCATCCCTTGGGTGGCCCCCGAGTGCGTCTGGGACCCCAAGAGCCTGGCGGCAGAGTCAGACAAGTGGGGCTTCGGTGCCACCTTGTGGGAGATCTTTAATAGCGGCAACATGCCAATCAGCCCCTTGGATCCCAAAGCGGTACGTTTCTCAGATGCTTCTCTTCCAACCTCCTTTTTATTTCTGGAACTCAGAAGCCCTCCGGACTATCCGTCCAGGTTTCTCCCTTTTGGGCAGCCTTCTCCGGAGGCTCGACATCTGTGCTGAGATGCAGCATCCAGGACCGCGTGGGATGTTCCGGGCATGGCTCACGTCGACGCATTGTCCAGCAGCCCTGGCTGTAACGTGGCACTTTTAATCTCCATCACGTTCTTGACCAACCCTTAAAAACAGAACAAAAACCAGGGGTTTTAAGGGAGAGATCGGGGTTTGATTCCCCACTCAGTCATGGAAACCCACGGGGTGTCCTGGAGTGTGTCACACACTCTCAGCCCCAGGAAACCCATGAGAGGGTTTGGAAATGATTTGAATGCACCTAACAACAAATTTAAAGAAGCTACTCATCTATCACTCTTAAAACCCCTCTTAAAAAATCAAAAAGTGAGAAATTAAAAGAAATCAGGGAACAGAACTGACTGGCCAAGGGCACCCAAAAATTTTAATGAAAATTGAAATTCTCAAAAGGAACTCTCTAAGCTGCTGTTAAGGATTACGTGGCCCTCCTGCTATTGCTGAGCTGCAGTTCCCAGCATTCTGCACCAGTGTTGGACTTCATTTCCCAGCAGAGGAATAGCTGTGCTGATGGAGGGGGCAGAGTGAGGGCACAAAATACCCTCCACGCCGCCTCTGGGAGACGGGGCTTCCGCTTCCAGGGTCAGACGGGGGATCTGGCAGGTTCCTTGCCCCCTGCGTGGGAAGGCAGGGTGACAACGGGCAAGGGTGGCTCTCACCAGCTCAAGCCCCCTCTCTCTGTCCTTCCCCCGCCCGCTCTGCAGAAGCTCCGGTTCTACCAGGATCACCAGCAGCTGCCCCGGCTCCAGTGGACGGAGCTGGCCGACCTGGTGGCCCGCTGCATGGACTACCACCCTCGGGGGCGCCCCTCGTTCCGCGCCGTCCTCCGGGATCTCAACGGCTTCGTCACCTCGGGTAAGCCCCGGGTGGCTGGGCTGGAGCTCGGGGGAGGTTCCTTCTCTTTTCCTCTCTGCGTGCGCTGTTGTGTGCTGGTGGCGCGACGCAACCTGTGTCTTGAACTTCCAGGTTGCCCAGCAAGACACACAACCAGTGCCGCACCGTTTTCACTTTTGTGGCCAGACAGAGTTCAAAGCAGAGGGCTCTGTTTTCATTTTGTACATTTCTCATTATATTTTAAATGTATTTTAAACTGTTGTCAGCTGTGTGCTCTCAACAGAACCGGTGTTTAATTGTCTTTTAACTTTCGTGATACAGGTTGAGCCTCCCTTATCCAAAACCTGATTTTTTGCCACCGGCTGCCCACTTCTGCAGGGCTCCTGCTTGTTCATTTCTCAGCTCTGAGGAGTGCCGAAGCCGCAGCCTTGAAGGGGAAAGCAGGCAGCTGGCGGCAAAAAGACAGAGGCTGAGGATCTTTACAATGGCAGGAGGCCTTGCACCCTGCAACAAGACGTGAGGCTATTCCAAAAAGGTACTCCATTCCAAAATCTGAAAAAAAGTCCAAAATATGGAACACGTCTAGTCCCAAGCATTTAGGATAAGGGATATTCAACGGTAGTAAATATCTAGCTAGACTTTTATTTTAGGTTTTGTAAGTCTTTCTGAGTTCCTTGGAAGGAAAAGGGTAGAGTAGAAATTGGATGGATATATGAATAAATAAATACAAGTAGATGGCAAGTAGATATGCATTGGCTGAGAACGCCTTATCCACGCAGAATGGAACCGCACAGGCAATTCTCCTGAACCGTTGAGTGGATATAAACACTGCACTTTGGGGGGAAATTGTCTTCTCTGAGGAACTTGCGCGTGAATAAGACATCTGCTTGATCCGCTTGATTGTGGCCTGAGTTGACAAAATTCCTTGAAATCCACACCGGCTAGTGTGGACACGCGCTAATCTGTGTGCTCCCATTGCCCCTCTGTCTCCCTCTTCCTTCTTCCCCTTCCCAGATTATGAGCTCCTTTCAGAAGTCCTGAGCGTGGATGGATTTGGAGAACACATGGATGTGCCAATGGGCCACGATCCCACCCTCTTCGAAGAGCGCCACCTCAAGTATATCTCAGTTCTGGGCAAGGTGCGAGTCGGCCTGCCTTCCTCTCAAACCGTGTTTGTCAGTCTTCTCTTATTCTGTAGTTTAAAGCCATTGCTCCTTGTCCTAGTCTCTGGTGCAGCAGAAAATAGGCTTGCTCCATCCTCCATATGACGCCCCTTCAAATATTTAAACATGGCCATCATGTCCCTCCCCCTCTTAATCTTCTCTTCTCCAGGCTAAAATTCCTCAGCCGCCCCTCTAAGGGATTCATAGTTTCCAGGCCTTTGACCATTTTGGTCACCCTTCTCTGGACAAAGCTGAACTTTGCTCAGTGCCCCTGGGGTGTCAAAATGGGGGGCATTCCAAGGCACTGAGACTTAAGGCCTTTCTATTTTGGGGGGCAGTCTTTCTGCCACCCCAGTCCCAAATGTGCCCCACTTTCCTTGGCAGGGAAATTTTGGGAGCGTGGAGTTGTGCCGCTACGACCCGCTGGGCGACAGCACTGGCGAGCTGGTGGCGGTCAAGCGGCTGCAACAGAGCTCGGTGGAGCATCGGCACGAGTTCGAGAAGGAGATCGCCATCCTCCGCTCCCTCCACCATGACTTTGTGGTCGCCTACCGGGGAGTGTGCTACAGCCGAGGTGAGGGAGCGCGTGGGAGGCAGTGGGGTGGGGGCGCGTCTGGGTCTGTTTTGTTCCACCGCACAGGAACAGGAAGGTGCAAACCTTTCCCCACAGTGGGCAGGACCCGTAGAGGTTTTCCCCAGTTTCCATCACTTTGGGCACTGCTGGAAAAAAATGTTAAGTTTTTGCGCACAAAAAAATGGAGCATGAATCCAGCAGCTGTTGCTCCCTCCCTGCACCAAAAAAGGCCCCCAGAGTCTTGATGTCCGAACTTTTTTTGTTCCTCTTTTCCAGCTGGCTCGGGCCGGAACAGCCTCCGCCTGGTCATGGAATACCTGCCCAGCGGTTGCCTGCGGAACTACCTGCAGAAGAATCAAGAGCAGCTGGACCACAAGAAGCTCCTGCTCTACGCTTGGCAGGTCTGCACGGTGAGAGTCGGTGGCCGAGGTGCCGTCTCGGCGCAGCGTGAATAAGTGCCGGCAGAGACGGGCTGTGCTGGCGCTGCACCGTCTCGGTCCTTCGCGCCGGGAAAGCGTGAGAATCCTGCGTCCGCGTCTGGCACCTTTAAGCCTCGCTTTGCAGCCGCGATAGGGATGTCTTTTTGCATTAGTCTTGTCTATTGTTCACTAATTTTCAGTGGTTGGTTTTGGTGATTATTTTTAGTTTTATGTTTTTACCAAGAACTGTGCTAATAATTGGTCTGGGCTTTTTCTTTTTCCACTTTCACCATTCCATAGTGCGTGTGCCTTCGAGTTGTTTCCAATTTATGGCAACCCTCAGGCGGGACTTTCTGGACTGAGAGCGTGTGACACGCCCAAGGCCACGCCGTGGGTTTCCATGGCTGAGTGGAGAACCGAACTCCAGGGCCGTAGTCCAAGCTCAAATCACTGCAATTCCTTCTCTCTTTCTCTTTCTATTTCCCTGTTTGTATATATATATATATGTGTATATATATATATATATGTGTGTGTGTGTGTATATATATATATATATATATAAGATTATGAAATTGATTTTATTTTTGGCGATGGCTTTTTTAAAGCCTTTATCCTTTTGCTCCTTAGTTAAGGATGACTTTTAAAGAAAGTTTGGAGAAGTCAAATTCTTTTAGAAGGTTAGAGAACAGCTAAGTTTTAGGGGGAAACATCTGAAATAATTTCTCCCTGTACGATTTGACCCAGCCTCTTCTTCTGCTTTTGGTTTGTTTTACATGTTGTTAATAGAGCTTGCTGGGTCCAGACCAAACTCTTTTGTGGGCTACCAGTTTTGGGGGGGCTGCAGCCCCCCGCATTCCCTCGCCAGCCCATGCACGGGGCCCTCCTGACACCCAGACCCCCTTTTCCTTGCAGGGCATGGACTACCTGGGGTCTCAACGCTACATCCACAGGGATCTGGCCGCCCGGAACATCCTGGTGGAGAATGAAAACCGGGTCAAGATTGGGGACTTTGGCCTGGCCAAGCTCCTGCCCCAAGGAAAGCAGTACTATGTGGTGCGAGAACCAGGACAGAGCCCCATATTTTGGTAGGGGAGCATTTACACACACGCACACACACTGGGGGTAGATATCCAGGGAGTGGAGAGCTTGTGCACTTGGAGAGGTTTTGCTCAATTAGTTTTGCTAAACAAGTACGGTTTTAAATGGAGTTTGGAGAATTCACTCTTTTTGAACTGCAGCCGAGGGATCTTGGAACCTAAGCCCCAAAACCTGACTTTCCCAAGCTCTAGTTCTGGGGGCCAGACACAAATTGGAGGTCTCTTGAATGATTGGAAACTGTTTATGGCCATTTTGAGCAATGAGATTCCAAATAGTTTTTGGGTGTGGCTGTTGGTGATTTTGCTGAGCTGGATCTGAAATGGCAGAATCGTTTTATCTCGTCTCCTTTTTGTTTTCCTTCCCTCGTGACCGTTTCGTGGCAGCGGAGGCCAGAGCCCTTTTGAATATTAATATCGTGGTGTTTAGTTGCTTAGATCAGTTTGTTGCTCAGTCAGCGTTCTAGTGAGTTAGCGCTGCTCCTTTTTGCAGCCTGCCAGGAACTGTGCTTTGCTTTCTGTTTTGGTGACTAAACTATAGCGCGGGTGGTGGGGTGGGGTATATGGCTGCCCCGTTTGGGTGTGTTTTGTACCGCAAGGCCTTCATCTTGAACTGGTTGCCACTGATTTTAGAAAATGTATCCCAAAATATCCATTTTAGTTTCTGGTAGTTGACAGGAAACAAATGCCTGTTTCTACAAAAGGTAACCAGTCGTGACTAACCGCTTGGGGGCTGTGGGATTTGGAACTAGTTGTTTTTTGAAAGTACGTCTCCAGCGCTGAATGCGAACCCTCGCTTTGCTCCGCCTGACCGCCACGACCTCTCCCTGCCACAGGTACGCGCCGGAGTCTCTGTCCGACAGCATCTTCTCCCCGGAGTCCGACGTCTGGAGCTTTGGAGTCGTTCTCTACGAACTGTTCACCTACGGCAGTAAGAGCCGCAGCCCCTCAGAGGTGGGTGCGAACTTCCCCGGGCCTCAGATGTTGCTGGTTTATTGCGTTCTCCTTCCAGTGGCAGCCGGTGGAGACCCCTGGAGCAAATTCATCTCAGGGGGGCTTTCCAGATTTTAAAGGAACTCCCCAAGCTGCTGAAACTATTTCTGAAGTCGTGACTTAGAGACCTCCTCAGAGTTCTGACTAAAACTCAGAGCAGATTCACTGCCCAGTGGCCTTTTTCTGTTTGTGTTCTCAGCCATTTCTCAAATGTTTTTCAGCCTTCTTTCACTCCCCAACCCACAGCAATGTCAACTTCCTTCTGGTGTTGGGCGTCTCTCTCTTTCCCTCCCGGCCACCACCACGTGATGCTCTTTCTGCCCTCTTTCTCCCCTCCTTCTGTCCCCCCTAGGAATTTCTCCGCCTGATGGGACCCAGCAAGCCTCCCTTGATCGCGTGTCTCCTCCTGGAGCTGCTCAAGGCAAACAAACGCCTCCCCGCCCCAGCCGGGTGCCCGGTCGAGGTGAGCCCCACTTCCACAGGCCCCCCAAATACACGTGACAGTTCCCCTCCTCACGCTGGCCCCCCAGTTCCAACCCTGGGTTCCCGTCACTCCTCAGTCCCTCCTTGACCCCCCGCTGTGGGCCAGGCCCCCCTCCAAGCTCCGCGTGAGCGGGATATGTGCTTTGCTCTCGTCCTAAATGGCTCCTTCTGCACCCCACCGGCCTAACCGCCCCTCTCTCTCCTCTCCTTTCTGCAGGTGTATGCTCTGATGCAATCCTGCTGGTCTTTTGTTCCCAGCAAGCGGCCCCGATTCTGCAAACTGGCCCCACAAATCGAGGGCCTGAGGGAGAGCTGCTGCAAGACACGGGGCTGAGAGGAGGAGGAGGAGGAGGCGGAGGAGGAGGAAGAAAAGACAGGACGGGTGTGAAAGATGTTTAGTGGGCTTATTCATTTGTCCTCCCTGACACTCCGCCTCCTTTCCATCTTCAGATTCGTGGGAGTGGCGTTGGGGGGGGATCCTCGGCCGTGCCCCTAACGGTCCCAAATCCGGCAGGGACAGCCACGATTAACTTCTGCTTTTTCAGCAGCTTTTAACGTGCCCCCGTTTCTCTCTCGTGGATAACTCTTGCTTTCTCTGACACAGGTGGGGTTTTCAGCTGTGAGATGGTTTGACACCCCCAGCCCTGCACGGGAACACATCAGCGCAGTGGCGGCAGAGAAACACGTTGCCACAGACCTTCCCAACTGCAAAAGCAGCCTTGCATCTTCTCTCCAGAGCGGGGCCGGTGGGGAGTCATCTCCTCTTCCCCCCATCTGCCGTCCATGCCCGGGGCACCCCCAAACCCTAAACTCGTTCCCTCCTGCCATCCCTTGTTCCCTTCCAGTTCCGAGATGGACTGCGCTTAGAAAGGGAGGCTCGCAGTCACCTGCACATGTGCCCCCTGCCCAGGAGAGTCAGGCTGCAAATTTTCGGTCTACACCAGAGCTGGGAAAGTTAGTTGTTAATAAAGGAATTCATTCCCAACACTCGCTGCAAGAAGCAGTTTGTTGGCTCCCCTCATGACAGTGTTTCTAAACGTAGTTTTTCAGAAAAGAAGTTGTTGCATTTTCATTATACGTCTGGACTTTATTTTGTTGCTTTCTGTGGGTTACAATCTGGATTGACCAGAGAATGGCATAAAACTTAGCTAACAATAACAATAATAATTTGCCGAAGTAACGAGGAGATGTCAGTCTTCCCCACACCAGCGCAGTGACTTTGTTCCCACGGGTTGTGTTTATTTTGAGGATGCGTTTTTGTTAACGCTTTTCTTACAAGAGAAAAGGCAGAGAGGTGCAACACAGCCATTGCTGTTAACTGTGTTGCTTTTTTAAAAACCTTTTCTTGCGCCTGACTTAAACATGTTTGTCACAAAGACAGAGCACCCGGTAACACCTCTTGAAGATCAGTTTTCAAGATACAGGAAGCAGAGCACAATCTTGGCGTCCTCGTCACGCTCTGAGTCCCTCCCAGGACCGACGCCATTCCGCGCGTTCACAGGCGATCGGGAGGGACGGAAGAGTCAGCTGAGCGGTTAGCGAAGCCAATAAAGGCAAATCAAAAACTGCGGCCCTCCCGCCCCCCCGCCCAGCAGGGGATGCTCCCTCGGGTACCGCTGCGCGGCCCCAGGGATGCTGGAGGAGGGTTGCCACGGCAACGGCCTCCCAGGCCCGGGGGGGCCAAGAGGTGGGCCGCCGGCCATCCGTTTGGGGACCCGGGCGGGAAGGGGGCTGCAGCGGCCGGCCTGGAGGGAGCGCCCCGGCCAGGTCCAGCTCTGGGGAGCAGCGCCCAGCGCCCGGGAGGCCCAACGGCCGGGCACCCACGCTGACCGCCAGCAGGGTGGGGCCGCCCTTCCCCGACGCCAGAGGGGAGCCAGGCGGGTCGGATCCTCCCGCCGAGGGCTGTGGCCCGGCGTTCCAGCATTACCGTGGCTGGCTTTGCCTTCTGCTTTCCCTTCCTTCGGCCGCCGCCTCTCCTCTGGATGGATATTCCTTTGCCTGTGGATGAGTTCATGCTAAAAATGAATAAACAATTATTCTGAAGAACAAAGGGCCCCGTGCTCTTGGCGGGGAGTTGGGCGGTGGACTGCGGGCCCCAGCGTGGGCCATACCGCCCAGGGGATGGTGGGCTCTGCAGTCCGGGAGACCGGAGGCGGGAAGGAAGGAGGAGCCCCTTCCTGGGGCGGGGGGCCGGGGCCCCGTGGTGCTGATCCAGTCCGGCCCCCTCCCGCCCGTCCACGCCCGCGCTTCCTTCCTTGCCCCCTCCGTCCCCCGGGGCTCCCCCCTTCTCCCCTCTCCTCCGTCGGGCCGTTCCTCCCGCCCCCGCCCCCCTGCCCGCCCTCTGGGGAGCCGGGGGGCCCCGGGAGGGAGGGGCGGAAAGGCGGGCGCCCCGCGGGGCCGCGCTCCCCATCGTCCCCGCCCGGCCCAGTTTCTCCCCGGCTTCTGCGGGGACCCGGACCGCGGCGCGCCCCCCGCCGGGGCCGGGGCCGGGGCCGGGGCCGGGGCCGGGGCCCGGGACCCCCGCGGAGGAGGGGAGACCGCGAAGCGCTCCCGCCCCCCGGCACACCCCACCTGGCGCGCACCGAAGAGGCCGGTCGCCCCGTTCCACCCGCCCTGGGTCCCTCTGGGGCGCGGGGCCCCTCCGCGGGCAGGAGCGGGGGGCCGTGAGGCTCCCCGAGGGGGCGCAGGAGCCCCCGCACCCCCGCGGCCGTTAAAGCCCCGCGTCCCTCGTCCTGGAGCGCCGTCTGGTGGAACGAAGGTTTTACTACACCGGTAGAGATCCTGAATCCTGAAATACACGGCGCGGGGGGGGCACCAGGCGTGGGAAAGAAGGGCTCGTGAAAGAAGGGTTTCAGCTAGCCCCCTCACCCCTGAGGCCCTTGCTGGACAGCAGATTCCATCATCCCCACACGGGGGTCTTCCGGACCAAATGGCGGATCGGGGCCTCTTTAATAAATAAATAAAACTGTCCGGTCAATCTGCCACCAGAGGGCGCTCTACACGTGGTGGCGACGGATCGGGACCGAACGGCGGATCGGGGCCTCTGTTAAGTGCAATAAAAAACCCCGTTCCTTGTCCTGCAGCGCCATCTGGTGGAATAAAGGTCTTACTACACCAGTAGAAATCCTAAATCCTGAAATATATTGTGCGGGGGGGAGGCGGTGGCGATGCTCTGCTCTTTTGTAGCAAGGCGCCCTCTGGCGGCCGTTCCGAGCAATGCCTGCCTCGTGGCCGCGGCGTCCTCACCAGAGGCGGGAAAGAAGAGCCCGTGGGTGAGGGTTTCAATTAGCCCTCCTCACCCCTGAGGCCCTTGCTGGACAGCAGGTTCCATCATCCCTACACGGGGTTTTCCGGACCAAATGGAGGATCGGGACCTTTTTGAAAATTAAACAAAACTCTTCCGTCAATTTGCCACCAGAGGGCGCTCTACACGTGGCGCCGGATAGGAACCAAATGGCGGATTGGGGCCTCTGATAAATTCAGTAAACACCCCGTTCCTTGTCCTGCAGCGCCATCTGGTGGAATAAAGGTTTTACTACACCAGTAGAAATCCTAAATCCTGAAATACATGGCGCGGGGGGGGGGGGGCGGTGGCGATGCTCTGCTCTTTTCTATCAAGGCGCCCTCTGGCGGCCGTTCCGAGCAATGCCTGCCGAGTCCTCTGCGTCCGCACGAGAAGCGGGAAAGAAGAGCTCGTGGGTGGGGGTTTCAGTTAGCCTTCCTCGCCGTGCTGGACAGCAGATTCCATCATCCCCACACGGGGGTTTGCCGGACCAAATGGCGGATCGGGACCTTTTTAAAAATTAAATAAAGCTCCTCCGTCAATTTGCCACCAGAGGGCGCTCTACACGTGGCGGCGGCGGCGGATCGGGACCAAATGGCGGATCGGGGCCGTTGTTAAATTCAATAAAACCCCCGTTCCTTGTCCTGCAGCGCCATCTGGTGGCGCATCGGATAACGCACTGTCTTTAATTTTTAAAAAGGCCCCGATCCGCCATTTGGTCCCGATCCGCCGGCACCACGTATACAGCGCCCTCTGGTGGCAAATTGACGGAAGAGTTTTATTTAATTTTTGGAAAGGTCCCGATCCGCCATTTGGTCCGGATCCTCTACGAGGTGTAGAGCGCCCTCTGGTGGAAAAAAGGTTTTACTACACCAACAGAAATCCTAAAATACATGGCGCGGGGGGGCGAAGGGGTCGATGCTCCGCTCTTTGCTATCAAGGCGCCCTCTGGCGGCCGTTCCGAGCACTGCCTGCCTCGCACCAGACGCGGGAAAGAAGAGCCCGTGGGTGGGGGTTTCAATCAGCCCTCCTCACCCTTGAGGCCCTTGCTGGACAGCAGATTCCATCATCCCCACACGGGGGTTTGCCGGACCAAATGGCGCATCGGGGCCTTTAAAAAAATTAAATAAAACTCTTCCGTCAATTTGTCGCCAGAGGGCGCGCTACACATGGTGGCGGCGGATCGGGACCAAATGGCGGATCGGGGCTTTTTAAAAAATTAAATACAGTGCGTTATCCGATGCGCCACGAGATGGCGCTGCAGGACGAGGAACGGGGTTTTTATTGTAACAAGGGCCCCGATCCGCCATTTGGTCCCGATCCACCAACCGATGTAGCACGCCCTCTGGTGGCAAATTGGCGGAGGAGCTTTATTTAATTTTTTTAAAGGTCCCGATCCTCCATTTGGTCCGGAAGACCCCCGTGTGGGGATGATGGAATCTGCTGTCCAGCAAGGGCCTCAGGGGTGAGGAGGGCTAGCTGAAACCCCCACCCACGGGCTCTTCTTTCCCGCGTCTGCTGCGGACGCCGCGGCCACGAGGCAGGCATTGCTGGGAACGGCCGCCAGAGGGCGCCATGATAGAAAAGAGCGGCGCATCGCCACCGCCTCCCCCCCCGCGCCATGTATTTCAGGATTTAGGATTTCTACTGGTGTAGTAAGACCTTTATTCCACCAGATGGCGCTGCAGGACAAGGAATGGAAGTTTTATTGAATTTAACAGAGGCCCCGATCCGCCATTTGGTCCCGATCCGCCACCAGAGGTAGAGCGCCCTCTGGTGGATAAATTGAAGCTTTTTTAAAAAATGAAACCCTGTGTGTGGGGATGATGGAATCTGTTGTCCAGGAAGGGCCCCAGGGGTGGGGAAGGCGTAATCGAAACCCCTTCCTTTGCTGTGTGGAGGCGATGGGAAGCGTTGTCCATACTGCTGCCAAGCCCCGCTTTCGGCACTGAGGACGATGGGCGGGGCTGGCCACCTGCGGAAAGGGCCTCAGGCCCCGCTGTCCCTTTAAGAGTCCCAGTCTTGAGAAGGGCGCTCCCCAAAGGCTTCTGCGGGAAAGGCCCCGGATGAGAGGGCTGCCCCTGATAGGCTGAGGAATTCTTTCCCCGCCAGACCTTTGCGGACAAAGCCCCGGATGAAGAGCCTTCCCCTCATTGGCGGAGGGCTTTCTCCATCGCCATAGTCACCAGAGGGGCGGGCGTCGAGACGTCGTGACGTCACATTGTCTCCCGGCTGCTGGTGCTGGCTCTGCCCCGCCCTCCTCCTCCTCCTCCTCCCTGGAGCTGCGCGTGTGACGTCATCGGTCCGCGCCCCTCCCCTCGGCCTCCCGTCCCGGGAGGAGAAGATGGCGGCGGCCGCGGCCTGGAGGCGTCCGGTGAGGAAGGAGGGCGGGCGGGCGGGCGGGCGGCGGGGGGGCCCCTGAGCCTGTGGCGTCGGCCTTGCCTCCCTCCCCGTCCGTGCCCTGTCCTGTTTGGCGTGCCCGCGGTGGAGGAGAGGCTGCTCCGGGGCGCGCGGCGTTTCCCCCGGCCCTTAGCCCAGTGGCGAGCGCCTCTCCTCCTCCTCCTCCTGCCTTGGGCCTCCTTAGGGCGGGAGGGGCGCCTCCGCTTCGCTGCCTGGTCGGCGGTTGGGGTCGGTTCCCGAGGGGCCCCCTGAGCATGTGCAGAGTGCGCGCCTTCCCCTCGCAGGCCCCTTGAGGATGGGCAGAGCGCCCCCGCGCAGTGGGGATGTCTTGATTCCCGTTGAATAATTTCACAGGGGGGCGGAATACGGGATTGGGGGGCCAAAGCGCCCCCTCTCTTGCCCCCAGCCGGTGGGATGCTGGGACTTGCGGTCCCCCAAAGTCTGCCGGGAGGCGGCACGGTTCCCCCTTTGGGTTGGGAGTGTAGCGATCTGTCCTCTTGCCCGCCAGAAGAGACCCCCAGGGCCCCCGATCCCCGCCGCTGAGACTGGGGGCCGGCCAGCCCGGGCACGTTCTGGTTATCCATTTTAAACTGGGGGGTGGTTTTCAATGGCGTTTGGCTGAGCATATTTGAATCTGCAGTGTGTTTGTAATTGTATTTTAAGATACGTTGTATCGCACCTTCAGCCTTAGGGAAAGGTGGGTAAGAAATAATAACAAGGATGATGATGATAGTAATAATAATGATTATGATGACGATAATATTGTAGACTCCTAGAGGCAGTGACCTGTCCTTTTATACTGTATAAAGTACTCTAAAGGCACCAGATCCCCTCCGCTTAGATTGCAGGCAGGCCAG